>OZ022576.1:13883617-14110281 GCA_963669155.1 Arbacia lixula | reverse complement strand
TTCGCTCCCTCGCTCGGGCGCTTTCGCGCCCTCTCAAGCGTTGGCAGCCCAGTCATCCCCCCCAGGTGTACGAACCTGTCTACGCCACTGCATTGTGGCATATAACGGCTTAAAGGATTTCACGTCACTTCAACCCTTTATGCGCCACTCTCCTATTCCTGCACTTGTAATACACAGTAATCCTATTGAGCTACAGTTGATATGTTTTTGGTGCAGAAGGACTGAAAGGCCTTGATAAGGGAATCACAAAAAGTGTAGATCAATTCTTTCTATCCATGTTATCATTCTGTAGCTACAAGGCGAAAAAGAAATTTTGTCTGCTGATGTTTTTGCCAAAATGCAGAGCATAGACTGGCCCAAAAATTATCACCACTATATATGATGCAAGGATGCAGGTAGGTAATTTAGAATAATTACCAGTACCTCACCTTGGGTATAGCATGAATTAGGATGGGTGAAGTTATCCATAGGCTTAGAGCAAAATTGAATCACTTTGATGAAGAGCTTTCAATAAAGATCTGGCTGCTGCTTCACTGATGAGGAGACTTATACAGACCATGAAGGTTTCATGATTGTGATTAAATGGGCTTCAGTTTCTCTACAAGGGATTTTTAATGGCAATGGACTCACTAATCAGAACATGGCCAAAACATGTATAAAAATTTACATTAACATCTACATTAACATTTATTTATGACTACCATAGCATTTAAGCCAGTGATGTGGTATTGATTCTACAAGACCTTTAACTGTAGCCTTATCGATGAAATGTTATAATTTTTTATTCCAGTTTTGCATATGCATTTACCTTGTGTGACAAGTTAATGGCTCTTTACTGTCTAGAGAATCACTCTACTGTTCAGACCGAAGTTTGTGTGAGTTTCATGTGTGAATGCTTCAAAAGAAATGGTACAGTACATAGTTAATCCTGAGCAAGAGCAGATACTTGACATAGTGTGAAAGATCCATGTATAGACATTGCATGATTGGCTCAAACATCTGTCACTGTAAATATGTTCTAGCTACCCGTCTCCATGCAGAGTTGGTAGGAATATAGCCATCCAGAGAAAAAACTTTGCAAACACAGTTTGCCCGAGCACTGTACATGATCATACAAGTACGAATGATACCAAAGTGGGACAACGTGGTTTCTGGCTGTCATGTGAATGGGCCCTTGAATATATTCCTTGATATGCTGAAGCATCTGCCATTTGGGGGATATGGTCTACCCATTCACATGGTTAGTTGATGATTACCTTTTACCAGAGAAATTTGTCTTAAGCATGTGCACATGCTAATAGAAATTCTGCATTAATTATAAGCGAGAGAAGTGATGTACTTTTGCTTGGACATCTGTCATGAGTGATATGGTCGACCTGTTCATCTATCTTCAGGCAAGTATTTAGTCACTGACAGGAGATGCTGATATGAAGCACTCTTCTCGAGCAAAGAATGCCACCCTGAAATTAATATATCGTCTGTTTGGAAATATTTCAGATGTTTCCTTACTTTGTGTGAGCTAGAACAAAATGTTTCACCAAGCATGGCAAGTATCCTTTCATGATGCAGCAGCAGTGTCATTTAGTTCTTGAGTCTAGTTTTCTAGTTTCGTGTCTGTAAACGTATTGAGGTATGGATCTCATCAAGCCGATATCAGAGTCTCCAGACTTTCTGTTTCCTTTCTTCTCTGGCAGTCTTACTTCTATCCAATGGCAGCAATGCCACAAGGGCCATCTCTGACTTTTACTGTGAGCTTTCCCATCAGTTGTTGGTAACAACAGCGTTGAGTGGATCGGTTTGCTTTATTAAGGGTTGGTATCGGATTGCCGCCACTGTCAGCAGTTGTCTGAGCTGTTTCTTACATAACAGTAGTGTTTTTTAGTTAGTATGGCACAAACCTGGAATTTGTTACCGAGTGAGAATGATGTGTGCTACTTATCTTGAAGTGTTGAAGTTCTACAGTTCCCTTTCTACTCGAAGCTTTGACAATGTCAATGTAAAAGCAGTTTCGGATGGTGAAAGTTTGTACTTCAAGTTCAACACTTAAAGCTGACTCCGTACAGCTGAGCCACTCTGTGAGATTTTTGTGTATAATCCAGTGCAAACATGCGACTGTGACGCTCAAAGAGTTAAAGTTGTATTCTATGAATAGTAGTTTTACAGGAAATATTGCAAATGCACGTTATTCAGGGTAATTCTTGTCATTATTTACAGTGATTTGAAAGTTCTGGTTTGAGATTTTGCTCTGTCACTTGCACTTGATGAAGAAAATTGTGACTAAGTTGCTTTCCCAAGTTAGCTTGTGGTCGGGTGCCTGAGTTCAGAAAACTAGGTCTAGTGAGGCATAATTTAATTGGATCATCAACTTCAAGAAAGGGCATAGTCAGAGCATATCATTAGAGAAGAAACCTTGCAGAATTGATTATGAATGTTATCTATAGTGCCCCACATTAACGAACAATTGCCACTGTATGAATCATTCTTAATGTATCTTGATGTGAGATTTATTGTTTGGGGGCTGTGTTAGAGTGTGGGGTGTAAATTTTCTGTGCTGATTTTTCTGTTGTTGTGCGCAGAAATAGATAGTCTGGGTAACTTTAAATATTCATAAGCCAATTCATTATTTTGCAATACAATTAAAGTAATTGTTATTTACCACCGAAAATGGCAGGAAAAACCCCTCATTTTTTTCTAGTAGACCTCTGCCGAAGGTCACTTTGAATGTAGCGATCTGTTCCAAGCATTTTTACATTCTGGGAATTATCTTATATTTAGATTCAGGCACATAGCCAAACATGGAGGCAGTGAATAATATCTCCCCAGTTGCCAAATCTGTAAATCAGTAAGATGTTATATAAGTAAGACATGAGAAAATTTGGCTGCTGTATATGGTTAGGGGGAAGTAGTGGTCGAGCCAATGGGTCCCTGCATCAATGGAGTGCCATTCCGCCATTACCGATGGTCCCATTTTTGCTCAGTATCCGGATAGCAGGAGGAATCGTCTCAAAATGATAAGATCTTAGAAGAAATTGAGCAAAATCGGTAACCTGGTGATGATGTCAGAATGGATGATTATGGCCCATTAGCATTACCATTATCACCCCTTACTGTCTCACTTGTGTTATCAACAAGTAAACGTCTTTTTCTGATTGATTTGTCCTGATAAATGATTTATTGAATAGTGATGTTTATATGCTTTCTCAAAAGAGGGTCACAAGAATGCACGACATACCTCTCAAAACTGGGTTCAGAGTCGAAGGGAAAAAGGAATATGTAATAGCATAATGAACAATTGCTACTGTTATCGTAGTACTGTTGTGGTCAGCATTGAAAGAAGAGTGTGTGGGCTGTCATTTGAGGTACCACATCAGCTTACATCACATGTCTGTCTAGGGCATAGCTATGACGACACATAAATAAGACCAACAGTTGCCAATTCACTCAACAGCATTCATAAACTTCATCCTATAATCATTACAAGGTATTGTTATGTAATGGATGTGTAAGAAAAGAAAAGAAAATGTCTAAAGTAATCTGTCTGAATAATTGATTATCCTTAATTACTTTTTTGACATTTTCTTACATTACAGATCATATTTATAAGAAAGGAAAATAAGTGTACAGCTTTCTACCTCTGATGCTTCACGTAGTGTATCAGTATTTCAGTACGTTTAACCTATGAATCTGAAAACTCCAAGAAATGGTTGAAATCATGTGTCACTAGGTCCTTTGAAGGATAGTGTTTAAGAGGGAAAGTATGATAATTAGATTATTTTTTGTGTTGGAAAAGTTGCCTGAAAGGTGTAAAAAGGAAAAGGAAGGCTTATCACTGTAGCGTAACGTCTGAGCAGAGGACTGGGTAGCAGAACGATGCGCAATGAGGTGTTTCATACACTTGAAATTAGGAATAGTTAGCCAGCCTTCCTGAAGGGCTCTTGCCACTTCCTTTGCTGGGGCTATTAAGTTATTGTCAATCAGCAGCTGAGGTCAGTCCCTGATGGAACCACTGACCATCCTGCCCAAAGAAACCGACCCTTCATATGAACAGTGAACGAATGAGTGTATGAATGAATGAGGAAGGGGGCACTGCGAGGGAGGCAGACAGGGGGTGAGCGCTGCTGCATTTTCTGAAGCCGCGGCAGCTAGCTAGCGTACAGCGCAACAAACGGATCGGAGGAAGTCCCTCCAGCGCTGCAGGCTCATCAAGAACATGTGTAAGCGAGCCGAGTCAGCAGTGGCGGCAAAAAAGCAAGGCCCCTCACTCATTAAAGAGCCTACGCATGAGTAAGAGATACGCCGCTCGTGAATCACACGCCATCGGATCCTCGTGAATGGAGTCCCATCATAACTTTATAGCGCTTCTCCTGTGAGCTTGTATCCCCCACGCACTCTGTCAAGGGAAGTTATTATTCTGAACGTGCCCAGCAGTTGTGAACGTACTATGGATTTTTATCGATGGACCCTCGATGGGTGGGATTTTTTCGGGTGATGTTTCTTCTACCTACCTAGTGGTGATTGTATCATCATCTCCATGTGTTTTCGATCGGCCGTCTTGTGATGTGGGCTTCGTGCCTCCGCCAACTGGTGCTTGGCGTGGCTACGCAACTGTCGTCTAGAATCAGGACTCACTGCCTCCTACAAATCAGATCAGGTGTCTCGTAAACTCTCCCCTCGCACCTCAACGACCCCTCGCCCACTGGACTGTGTGTGTGCTTCTCGTTTTTTAATGGTCCAAAATGGCTCAGAGGAGAGGCGTTCCTAATGTCCCTAATTTCCCCCCACCTCCAAGGCCGTGTGGCCTACATGGGCCCTACAGTCGGTCTGTGCCTGCCTCGGGGGCTGTCCACTGTAAGTTGCACTGTCTGCATGCTCTTACACGTTATCACCTAAGTCTACAGTTTTTAATTGACATAAAATTAAGCTTGTATAGTGATTGGTGATAATGATTACTTGTAAACAACTGTACTATGGGTTTAATTAATCACTTGCGACGACCTTTGTTTAATTACCATAGTTATCATGTTTATAGCTAAATCAATTTACTGGTACTCTAGTAAATTTCTTAATATATTGCTATATGAAATATGGGTATAATGACTCACCTAAATGTTTATTTTATGTAAGGTCTGTAATATTTTATTTTGATTTTAGGCATATAGAGTAACATAATTTGTTATTTTGCTTGATATAAATTTGAAGTTATTATTATGAATTATAGTTGTATTCATTTATTTATGAATATACATACCAGGCTCTTACTTCACCAAGATCAATGTGATTCTAAGCTTTTTTGGAAAGCTACTGAATACTGATACACAGAAAAGTCCAGTCAACTCAAGTGACCTGTGTTTTTTTTTACTGTAACCATATACACTTCAGTGAAAGGTGTCAAATTTGTACTGTATTTTATGTGAAGGTGCAGTATTGGTGACTAGGTTTCTTCTGTTTGAGTTCTATTGTTTGCTTAATAAACTCGTTGGAGACAGAGCGACTTACTATATTCCATATCTGATGAATCGCTGCAGAATGCCATACTTTGCATCAGCCTTGAAGTCTACTTTGCCAAAATATTTTGTCCTTAATAATCATTATACACGCATGAAGTACATTTATTCATGCTTAGAAGATTACCCTTTAGAATGAATTGATGGAGTAGAAATTTCAGAACAAAGCTCATGTGTTGGAATGTGTGATGAAAGAAACAACATAAACAAGATTGTTAAATATTGTTTTATTTTTCGACATAAGCATTCACACATGCTTAAATTCCAACATGTTATGAGCAATATGAAATGCAGCTTTATGTTGACAAGAAATGTTAACTAACAACATTCATATAATGCTAAATATGTTACTCATTGCGGATAGATGGCTACTGATAATCGTTTATCAGTAACATTCATATAGCTCAACCAGAATTTCATAAATACTCGTTGAAAGTTGTGCTTATGTGCCATCATACGTGTACTTGTGGATCTTTCTTATGTTGAGAAGGATAATATTATTTGAGACTATGAATCATTCACTCTTAAGTGTTAATAAGTGTTCAAAACCATTTTAGTCTTCTCATGTTCCACTGTATAATATGAGAATTGCATGAATTGTTGACATGGCTCATAAGAGTCCAAAGGCTCATGTATTTCTTCTGCTTCCTTTTTGAAAGGTTCATAGAAACTCTTCCGGAAATATGATAAATTTCCTGTCTATACTCTTTTGTCTGTTTGCATGTGGTTCTGGAATCACCTTCCCGTTCATGGCGTATTTTTAAGGTCTGATTCAACTGGTTGAAGCTAAGATTAAGCTGTTCCCTGTTGGAGTGTTGATGACATATTGACCATCTTCAAATGAGGATTTTGTCTAGAAAAGATAGCATTTTAGAATGAATTTACATTGCTTAAAAGTAAATGATGGTGATCTGGGCATACATGGCCATAGGGTTGTTGGAATGGACGGAGAAGCAAGAGTGATGTGGATATAAAAACATTGCTGATGCAAAGTATATGTACAGGAAACTAAATGAATAGTGTGAAAATACAGTTCATGTTGCATACAAGATAAGAGAAATGAAGTAGAGAATGCATTTTTTTAAATGATATTTTGCACCTCTCTTGTAGCTGTCATTAGTAATTTCAAAATTAGATTGTCAAATTAAATTTCTGCTCATGATTATTGTGACTGCCTTTCTTGGAATAGGAAAGGGTGGATATTGTTTTGCACGTATCTAGGTAAAACTAGTCATGGGTAGACTTTATCTTCCTGGATTTGTTCATCTTTTTAGACAACTGAAATTGAACAATAACTCTTGGAACACACATGTTAATATTTACTGATCAAGCTTCAAGTGTGTTGTCCCAATCTTAACACCATACCAAGCATTCATGCTCATTGTTATAGACTGTGTTGCTTGAAAGTTGGTAAATGCTTTGAGACAGGTTGAATATGTATCAATCATAAATGAATAAGAAAACAGGTTGACAGTTGCCACATATTAATGTGAGTATGAGTCATATGAAGTATGAATACTATAGTCTATGGTTATTGTCATGTATGAAACAATAGTTGCGTGGATGAGGCTATGAATGAGTCAAAACAACAAGGTCAAATGGCATGACACTTCCTAGAATTTGGTTTGGACGATGTTAATAATGCCCCAGGCATTGAAGGACAGAAGGTGGTGTTAATGCACACGTATCATCATGTCTTATTGCTTTATTATGTATTTCTAAGAAGCCAAATCTTAAGAACCAACTACATGTACAAACTGTAATCTGTTGCAAAAAGTAATCCCTTCATTTTATTAATGAACACTTTTCCCTCTTTCATGAAGGTATGTTTATTTCAACACAATCAAAAGCCACTTTTACTTTTGTCTTTGCCCTGTAAATGCTTTCATGAAAAGTATTAAATTATGACGTCATCACAGCATTTCAGAAGCACAAATATTACATAAGGCAACACAAGCCAATCTAGAACAATGGACACCTGTTAAATTCATATGCCAATACATTGATGGCTGGTTTGAATGAGTTTAAGATGTACACCTGAAATTGGCCATTGAAAGCACTCTCAGTTGAGCTAAGAAAGACACTGTAAATATTTTAAAGCAAACCATTTAAGGTATCCACCTTCTAGGATTTGTGTCACACCTACTAAACAACTTTAAACAAAACTACTGCAGGAGTGTGTCATACACTTCAACCAATTTTTGACTTTATATTGCACACCTGTTAAAGAGGATGAAAATGCAATTTGTTGTCATTTTTTACCGATGGAGTTTCCCCTTCCCCCTTCACAGTTTTGTATGAACACTTTACAGTTCATTTTTTGAGTAGGTTATTATACTGAATAAGTATTTTGTGTTTGTATCTCACTGACAAATACCGATAGAAGGATAACAAACATCACAGGATGTAAACAAGTTGGAATGCAAAATGATTTATCCAAGGCTATGGTAGAACATTCTATTCAAGTTCACGAGAGGTGATCACATGATCTATGATGATCAACCCTGACATTAACATTGTCCGTCATGGATTCAGGAAGTCTGGGCTGGAGTATCTCTTTGTGACCCTGACACAGTTCAGTTGTAAACAACATTCTATGTTTTTGGTCACCCATGGCAGATGTGGAGGGAAAATGTCTGAATAATGTGCCCTGTCTGTGTTGGATTATTTGGTAAATGTATTTGACCATCTCCTGTTCAGGATCATGATATTATATCATCTAAAAGCTTTGAATTCAAACTATTCTAATGTAACTCTTGTGTGATTATGTTTATTTTTAGATGGCAAACAGATCTGTTTTTAAAATTCATTGGAGAAACAAAGAAATCAAGTCTCATCATAGAGGATATGATAGGAAGGCAAATATTATTTTTGAGTTGATGAATTGTTATTGGCAAGAGTTTATTCTTGTTGATTCATTCATGTGTGAGTCGGTTTCATGCAGAAAGGAAAATTCAGGTACGAGGAGGAAATATCCGAGGTGAAGTGACATATTTCCTTTCAGGAAAAGTGACTCTACATGTCACACAAGATAGCCTTTCTCTCTCTCTCTTTCTCTCTGCCATCCACCCTTCCCTCGACCTATTTGTGTGATTGTACCACTTCCAGAGACTATGAGAATCTTCTTGATACATAGATTACAAGGCGGTTGCTATGTCACCGTCACCATTTCCTGGTTATGACACAGAAACTGCCTAAACGTTTGTGTATCTCTATGCTTCCTGGAAGAGAGGTATCTACGTAAATGGTGCATTACGTAGCCAACAAGACTTCCCCTCTAACTTTGCATTACAGTAGCCCAGGGGAAGGGGTGGGGGGTGGGGATGGGAGAGATCTTTGTAATATAAATTTAATTCTCACTTATTTTGATATTTGTGAATGCCCCTTTTGTCAGGTACATACTAATGACCTATAGGTCATTGACTCAAGTCAGTTGACATTGAGTTCACAACCTTCGGGCATGCTTCCAACAATATGAAGGGTAGCACGTTCTTACAAGACCTTCTGGAAGAAACACAGAGAAGATCTTCCTAGAAATATAGGAAGGAGTCATGTGTTTTTACACACACCTATGTTGAAGAAGTTCACACATAACACTACTGCCTTTGCCATCTTTAAGAAGACCTTGAAATATACCATTTGTCAACAATCTGTTAAGTGGCTTATTCTCTGAAATATTTACATTAAAAGAGAGTTTTATCTTCATTTTTTTCTTGCCTGTAATGCGAACTGAAGCTATATCTTGTTCAGGTGTTTCAGGGCTTCAGTGTAGAGACTTTGAATTATTTTTCATATCATATGATGACTGCTTACATGTGGGGGATTATTTGCTTTCATTTACTAATTTTTTTTATAATTAGGTATTAACATGATTTATACAGTGGTTTGAAGAGCCTTCAATATTAAACTGAAAAAGATTTTGGTGTAATTGGTGTTTGTCAATCAAACAAAATTCTTCAAAGATGGAAATATCATTACAGGAGCATTGTATACTTGGATAGGGTGTAATATGGTAAAGCATATTTGAGGCTAAATAAAATAATAGTGTATTGTCAGATCAAACCTATTGTCTTTGCATCAGCTTGTATGTGTTTTTTTTTATGACACTGACTCCTTATGCAGTGTCATATCAGATACCAGACACATCTCCATGTGTGTATGTTTTTATTGGTGAGTGACTTGACAATGCGACACCTTTAAAATGCCATCGTCCATCCGCACACATTTTTCTCCCACTTTTATCTGTAGTTTCCTGTGCTTTTCCTTTAATAGGCTGAGCGCTCATGACATGTGGTAGAAAGGTTCAGCTCGGGACGGATGTCCTTCGATCAGATACTCGCTCAGACTCCGGGCTCGACTGTGGGCTCTCTATATGTACACCAGTGGTGAAGTGTGTGTGTGTGTGACCTTTCATTACCGAGTTGAAAAGTGTCTTGTGCGGATCAACTTGTTGGTTAGAGAGTCTTTGTCGGCGTTTGAAGAGTTCAGTGCTTAAGTCGGCGTTAATTCATCTAGTAGATTGCGGTAAAAAATATGAAAAGTGTGTCTAATGATGTGCGGGGATAGCAGTTGGTCTTCTGCTTTAAGCCATGGGTTATTAGTGGTAAGTGTGTACGATGTAGTATGTTTAACAGAGCAAGCAGGATTTCCCGCTTTGTTCGAGACCAATGTGTTATCGTGACCATGCAGAGAGAGAGAGAGAGAATGTGCATGTGCTATATCATTGAGAAGGGGTTGTCAGAGTCACTAGAGACATATGTGTATGGCAGCGAGTTGTAGTAGACCAATAAGAATACTCTTTCAGTAAGATGGATTAGAAATGAGTATGTGTATGTCTTCATAGAAATGTTTTCTTCCCTTTTTTGTCCACCAGTTTGTGATGCAATAGCCTGTTCAGCTTGTTGTTCCCTGTTCAGTTTGATTATGTATTTACTGCGCAAGCTTGCTCATAACATTAACATGTACTCGGTTTGTAGTATTACACATAGATTAAGTTTGTTCATACCACCTTACCCATTGATGCAATGTGTTTTGACAACATTGAAGTATACTACCATGTTAAAAATTTCAGGGATATTAATACATGTTTTGTTTGTGTCTTTCTTGGATGACCAGATTCCAGGAGGAATAAGCCGCCAGTGCCCCGTAAGCCTACACACCTCGCCCAGAAGCTGAACAATAACAAACAGACTGCTGGTGTGACTGTTCCTAAAATCAGTGTGTCTGATTCTCCACCCAAAGTACGGGCCAAGCAGCCTCTCACACAGGCCAAGAGCACTGGGCCTACCCTCGAATCGACGCGGAGGCTCAACAACCTCTCGGAAGACCACCGGACATATGACCAGGTCTGCTTCGAAGACCCCGCCACATTCAGCCCTCCGCCCAAGAGCAAGAACCTGGAACGCTTCCTTGGAATGAAATCGGGAATGGCTCAGCCGATTAAATCCATCAAGCCGAGCGAAGCGGTCAACCACAGCAGTTCCAGCAATGGTGGGCCCAAAGGCTTGAAGAAGATCTTCCCCAGGAGACGGTCGAACACAGTCGATGCCGACGATGAAGAAGGAGAGAAGCACTATGCGGTAGTGGACCTCCCCGATCAAGACACGACTGCCACCAAAAAGAAGGACCGGAAGGCCAAGAACTCTGTTTCATCGAGTCTTGCGCCTCATAAGACGGACCTCAAACGTGTCTCCTCTGGCCATGACACGTCCAAACTGAGCGGGGATTCTGGCATCTCGATTGTGATCGACCCCAGAAGACTCAAAGACCCCCTGGATAAGACAGGGTCAATGGACTCGGACTATGTCGAGGGAGATAGCACCGACGATGAGCCCATTGCTGGAGACTCAGACTTTGATCCCAGTGATGAGGAGTTTGTCTTGAAGGTAGGTTTTTGGAAGGTTTGGATGGGGGCTGATTTGGAGTATTATGCAACATTATCTGAGTATTATGTGTATCATTACTTGAGAGACACAAGGTCATCGAACTCTCTAGAAAAATATAGACCCAAACCCCTCTAGTCCTCTGCAAAGAAATACATTATTGACTTGAACAACTCACACTCCCATGTGTGTAATTTGCACCCATAATAAACCTCAATTTTTCATCAAACACAATCCTATGACAAATAACATTCTAGTGAAGGTGTCTAGCCAAGCTTCAATCCATGCAGTCCACACACCATTGCCTTTGTGTGTCAATCTGCATGAAGTAGGTATCCATGCTGTAATGGCATCCTGTACTTCAGGGGGAAAGTGTTGTGGTGTGGGTCTGCTTTGATAGCTGTGATTCTGGGTAAATATGCACCCACAGTTCAGGTTGGGAACCTGGGTTTGCTGACTCATATTGACCTCACACGTGTCAGGTCACTCAGGACCACTTTTCTTGTTTGTCTCATGCGATTCAGTGGGATCTATGGAGATGTGTCCTTTCAACATGACGTTGTGAACGTTAAGACGAGAGGATTTATGAAAACACTTCAAACCACTCGTCCTTCACCAGTACTTCACTTTTCATATTGTTGTTTTTCTAGTCCTTGTGTTTATTTTGTTACTTTTGATTTTGATCTACATATTCCTCTTCTCATTTTTCTATTGTTTGTGCTTTTTAAAGATTTCCTTTTGTTCTTGGTGTTCATTTTGTATTTGTTTGTTACAATACCCTTGCTTCAAGCATTAAGTACAAGTTCTGTTTTAATTTGGATCACAATGTTTATGTACAAAGCTTCCATATTTCTACATGTTAGCTGCATTCATTTGTCCACGTATAAACAAATACCGCTAGAAAATATAAAAGACTTGATGGTGGGTCTATTAGCTTAATTTCACTATTGTAAACTGTTCTTTTGAAAAAAAAATATATTCTTGTCCATAGTACTGTTTGCTGAAAGTCTAGTACTTGCCTGAATATTAAACAAACAAAAAACATATTTGATCTCTATTATAATGTGAAACACTATTTATCTGGAATAAGTATGACTGCATTATTGATCTGTATTGTTTGTTGTAGCAATACTGATGGTCTGCATAAATTGGTATGATATTCTTGATTTGCTAATAGTGTATGTTGATGTAGTTGGTTTGCTTTAAGATGTGTTACCATTCATGGAGGGCCTGTTGAGACTGCAGGGTTTGATATGAGTCACAACATTACACATATGTAAGAAGAAAACATCTGGAATTGAAGGCTCTGTTCAAATGTGTCATGCTCTAGAAAGTAATTGTTGGTTTGATCTCTATGTCTGTAGGCAAGACAGTTTGTAGACATGAATTAGATGGCCTTTCTGTGTATGGTGGACTTCCATTTTGCCTGCCAATAAGATTAGTTTAGTAAATGCATGGTGCGTTAATGTATTTTTTTTTTTATATTTTAACGTGTGAGATACATTACTATGATCTGTTTAGATATTGCTGTATAGTGTTTGCAAGTTTTTACACAACATCAGGCCCTGACAAAGGGAACTCAATGTTGCTTGAAGGACTTGATTTCAATGACGTTGGTCACAAACATGTCTGGTCATCAGACAGACGGCATTAGGTTGCCATCAAAACTATAATTATTGAGAATATGTCTTGTCAGCAGTAGATACGAGAATGACTGACATATAGTGTTCAACTAAGGATGTATTTAGAGTTTAAAGATATGATTCTTTTGTGTGATAAATACTAATTTGTTGTACTTTTCTTGTACAGATAATGATAGATCACTTTTGAAAGGAGAGATCTTGTGATGTTGCACTCTTCCTTGCTGGGGAATCCAGATAGAGAAATGAATTGTGATCAGGAAATTATGTGCAAACGATTAGATGCGGAGAGTTGTTCTGACATGCATAAAGGTTGTGGTGCATTTATGGAATGGAAACAGAAACCACGGCACCATTTCTCTCTTCTGACCCTGAGATGAAGGAACAACAGAAGAAGCAAGGTTTGGAGGAGATAAGGGCAAGTATTTACCTAAAATAGACTCACCATGGCCAGGTAAGGGTTGCAGGTTTAACGAGACACTGATTTCCATCTTCCCATTGCAGGAAAAGCCGACGGAAGACATCACCTTTATCAATGAGAGTCACAAAGTGGCCTACGAGGTGCTGACGTCAGAAAGACAGTACGTGGATCGCTTGCATTTACTGCATAAGGTGAGCCAGAATCAAGGTTCCAACTTCTTTGTTTTCATGCTGCCTGACATACCCAGGTCTCTTGCTCCTTCTCTGCCCCTCCCTGTCTCTCTTTTTGTCTGTCTCTCTCCCCTCTTTCATCTCTCCCCCTTTCTCTCTCTCTCTCTATATATATATCTTTATCTCTTTCTCTTTTTCTCTCTCTTCCTCTCTCTCCTCTCTTTTAATTCACCTTTCTCCCACCTTCAGACAGACACACACATACACATTATTTTTCTCTCTTTTAAGATGATTAGAAAACATGTTATTTAGTACCCATATGAAATGCTTAATCTCACACTCATGTCTCAAATATATTGCAAAACACCAGTAGACAATAGATAAGAAACAACTTGCCTGAAACATTGTACCCCATGTGTGTTTACATCTTTATTTTTTAGAGATCGGCTTCAAAATGAAATAGATACAGGTATCTTTTTGGCATGTGGGTGTCAGTAATTGTATGCTAGTGAATAGTGAATACTGAATTCTCTTTTTGTGAAAATAACAACTTGTGTCACTCATTTATTAAATCTTATTCCCGTGATTCCCTTTCTGCTTCAAGACCACAAAAAGACTCCATAACAAACAAATACGCATACGTAAGCTTCTTTTTTAAGAGATGATCATCATCAAAACCAGACAAAAAGATTTAAAAGTGGTGAAGTAAGGAAACCAGCCTGATCTCGCTAGAACAGTCTGTGACGTGACAGGAGATGGGATACGTCACTGCCTGGCCGGGCTGTGCGGCTTTCACCCAGTCTTGTGGTTGAGGGCTGTTAACGTGACTACATGTTGGAAAGACCCACAACGTGCCAACTATCAGTCCCCCTGTGTGGTTTTTCCATCTGTTATTATTGTTTTGATATTTGAGTAGGTGACCTGAGATGTGTACAGAGATTCCATCGCGAGAGTTGAAATTTTAGTTAAGACAAATGTTTGTGATTAAATAGAAATACATATGTATGTAGGTGATGTCTATGCTTGTTGGTGGTAAAATAAATTATGTATGCTTTGAATGATGAGGTAGTCTGTAAATAGTAGACATACCTCTGTGATGGACATTTGAAAATGATGCATTATACTAACACATCAATTTGAAATAAGATGATATGAAGAAAACAAAAATCCTATGTTTTTGGAGATACAAAACATAGGTAGCCATTATCAAAAAGTTTATTAATATAAATCATCAGTCATAGAAATGAATCTTTTAACCCTCAAATTAAAAGTAAATAATATATTATTAGAAAGAAGACATTTTGGTAATTTATTATATTAGTATTCTCATCGAATATTGTGTGTATGTGTATGACCTAATGTTAGATTTGAGAAACCCTGCTGTAATGGAGTAACGTATGGTTTGGCCAGCCTAATATGTTCCATATATCCACATAGGTATTCAGGATTAACTACATCTTAATCATGCATTTACTAATCTGGCAAGCGAAGTATGCAGCTTTCCTGTCAGAGTAACCACAGTTTTCTTGATCATGTTAGCTAGATAGGTACTCATGCTGATATCCGATATTTCCTGATAGAAATAAGGAACATAGAGAAGCCATATGTCATCAACTGAATACAGGCAGGATGTGCCATCATTTGCTCACTGCATTCAGCGTAGTTGCTTGTACCATTTGCAAAACCTCAGGTGGAAAAAAAAGGGTTAAGAAAAACCAAGACTTCTTTTTGAGGGTTCTAGATACATGTATTATTGATTAAGCAAGCTGGTTATCATACATGCATGCTGTATTACGTGTGGGCCAAAGTAGTACCGTAATTAATTTGAGGGATAGATGTGGTTTGTTAAATATATGAAGAATTCATTAGTCTGAAGAGAATCGTAAGTGGAATCTGATGGATGGCTGGAAGCCTTTTCAGCGAAAGGTCAGAGATTCTTGTTTAAAGATGAGGGCGAGTGTTAATGAGGCATGTCGCAATAAAGAATTATTCAGCGGTTTACCGAATGTGATTATCATGTACGCTGTCATGGGTTATACTCTGGTCAATGACAAAAACTACGTCAGAAGCCTGAAATAGAGAGCGTTATCAGAGGACTGTATCTCGTGTGGTGTTAACAAGAGAAAGGGAGGAATTGTGCATCGGGGGAGACACACGTATGCATTCATGTGAAAAGTTAAGAAGTGGGAGTCGTCTTATCAGTATGAAAAAGTCATTCTGTAATGGTTGTTGACAGATGTCTATTTTTGAGGGCACTTTAATGACATTGCAATAAACCCATTTTTGAGAGGCTGAGCATTGACTGGCTGCAAGGGGTAACATCTGGTTGAATTGCTGTACCATCTGTTGCTGAACCAGGTCATCACAAACTATTTGGCAGTGACATTGCAAAGCAGCAGTGTTTATGAATGTGGCAGAAGAATGTATTCAGATATTAAAAGCTTACCATAATGTTGACCTACTTGTGTGAAATTATAAGTGAAATGTCTTGTCTAGCAGTTTATGTTGCTGTAAAGAGAAATTAAAGCAAATCATTAGACTGCATGTGCTTAATTAATTTGAAGGAGGAGAATGTCAATCAGTGTCAATTACCTCTAGTTAATTCTCATTGATTAGCTAATCTAATTAGTCAAGTAGATGCCTGATATAGACGTGAAGATATGTATCTGTACTGATATAGTGTTTTGATGGTGTGAACTATTTAGAACGGAGGTCTATGGCGTAACCATCCTTACCCATATCAGTACCTTAGCTGCAGGAGATGTCTTACAAACCAATGGGCCTTTTCTGAAAGGAAACCGAGACATTTGAGGATGAAACAGGAGATGAGTTAGAACTTGGGAGATTTTGTTACTTTGCTATTTTTCAGAATTTTCTACAGTCCAAAATGACAACACCTGAACATGTAAATGATAATAAATTTCTTAATCTTGGATTTAATCTATTAAATTTTTGTATGTTGATGGAAATAAATAAAGTTCAATCAATCATTAGATATGATAATATGATGACTTAATATGAAGATCAGTGGATGATGAAAGCCTATTACTGAGGATGCTTTGAGGTGTATTTGCATTCATACTGAGTGTTGTTATTAGCTGTATGGGGGGACAGAAAAAATAAATTATGAGCGATGACTTTGTAACAACAACTCACTGTGATCATGCTTGGTTAATGTATCTTGTATGCCCTTTGTTTTCCCCAGGTCTTTGAGCACAAAATCAGGACGGAGAATGACAAGCATAACTGGTTTCCCAAAGATGTCATCAACGTCATATTCTCCAACCTTAGTACCATCTATGAGTTCCACCATAAGTTTCTTCTCATGCAGCTGGAAGAGAGAATGAAGGAATGGTAAGGACACATCCCTCATGGGAACCATTACTATTAACTGTTTGTATGCTAGATAAATTGCTGCTTTATGGAATCTATGTGTCTAAGTTGTAACAAAAGACGCATGTGGCACACAAACAGTTAACTTTTTAAACGTTGAAGGGGAACAAAGCCCTAAATGCAAGTTGATTTGAATTGAATTGAATTTGATTGAATAGAAGCAGAAAAATTGCAAAAGCAGATGGGTGGAAGGAAAAAATTGGATAGATCATAAGAAAGTCGAAAATCATGAACACCTGCCCTGAAAACGTTCATGGGCAACTTTCAAATTCCCTAGTCATTGTCCTTGTTCTCGGAAAATGAACAGTGCACTCACCATTGTGGAACATGTGGACAAGTGAATTTGGCAAAGCTTGAATCCAGGTTTAGTGATTACAGCTTTAAACCATTTTATAGGGGGGGGGGGGGATGTTTTCCCTATCATTTGTCTGATTTTGCTCATATTGATTGTCTGTTGTGTTTATCTGTCATAAGAGTTTTGATCCCTTTTATTATATTTTTCTAAGATATGATGAGTTTAAGCAGCTGTACTAGTGGCAATATATTGTAGTCAAACTGGAAAGTTTTTTCTTGCGATAGTTCAAATTGCAGAAAAATGGAATGCTGGGAAGCATGTGACTTTTCACCTGCAGAGATATTGATAGTCTGTAGCTACATGGGTGTCCTTAATCCCAGCTGAGAGTCATTACCAGCCAGTAGCCTTGCATGTAGTATAAATGGGTTAGATGCTTCTAGTAGCGACTTTCCAACTGTAAAAAGTAACTACACTTCACTGGACAGTTTTTTCTGGTAATATCAGCAAGACTGTGGAGACAAATTAATGATTAGGTTGAATATGAGAACAAAAAAATTAAAGGGATTGATAAATGTAAATTCATATGCTTGCTTCTTTCTTTTATCTAGTTCTTCTCTGCAATCCTCCAATGATATTAAACCTGAATGGTGTATTCCTATGATAGAATTTTTGCTATCATATATTGAAGTTAACTTTCAAAATGTATTGATAGACTTAAAGTGCTTGTTAAGCCATCCTCCCATGTGCAGTATTTTTTTTTCATTTCATTTCATTTATTCATTTCATTTATTCATTTCATTTATTTGCTGTACACATATCCAGGGCCTTTTTTTTGTTTAGCAATTACTGGAAATGCAGCATACTTCATAAGCAGATGTACATTTACTTTTGAACGCTGTTGTTTCAAGTTTGGTTTAACCCTTTATATCCCAGACAAGCTGCAGCTCTGTGGGAATTTAGTGTTTAACTTCTGCCAAAATGCATGAATGGTGCCTGGCAGGCTAGTCACACTATAGACACATGTTGCATATGTATATTGAGCCTCCATGTATATCTATCAGGAGGACACAACCTTAGGTGGGGATGGAAACTCACTAAAGTAAGAGTAAAGTGAAGTATGTTGCTGATCTGTTTCCAAAAGGAAGGGGCCTCCTCTCTTGGACATGCATTTCCAAGATCAGAACCTCACATCCATGATAGAGCTTGTTATGTGTATGTGGGTTTTTTCTAAAGAGCGAAATGGCTTGATTACAAAACGAAACCAATGCTTTTAGAGCGAATTCCTATTGTGTTCAGAGAAAAGGGTGAAAGTCCGACATTATTCAATGGCATGTACTCTTTGAGCTTTCAGACATTGGCTGAATGTGTGTACATGTTTCTGCCAAAGTAAATATGCTAATGTTGCTTTCATTGCAAAGAGGTATGCTTTGAAGTGAGATCCTTGTGCTCCGTTGACAAATAAAGAGAGTTCATGTGATGGATTCCTTACCTTACCTCATTTCTTCTTCATTTCCTCTCTAAACGATAGCTATGATGGGGATTTACTGTAGATAAGCCTCTGGCCTGTTGGTAAACCCCTTCATTCTCATTTGTGCAATAGAATTCTCTCCTTTTTTTTTTTTTGCGAATGTATTCTGTAATATCTTGTAGTTGTAATTTCCAATCAATTTTGTTCATTAATTGTTTTTTTTTTTTTTCATGCTGAGTGTGGAATTTAATTAAATTAAATGATTCAAATTTATTTTTTAAGTGTGTAAATGTAGTATTATTAGTAGAAAAACAGGGAAAGGAGGGGTAGTAGTAGTAGTAATAGTAGTAGTAGTAGTAGTAGTAGTAGTAGTAGTAGTAGTAGTAGTAAGTAGTAGTAAGTAGTAGAAGTAGTAGTAGTAGTAGTAGTAGTAGTACTAGTTGTAGTAGTAGTAGTAGGAGTAGTAGTAGTAGTAGTAGTAGTAGTAGTAGTAGTAGTAGTAAGTAGTAGTAAGTAGTAGAAGTACAGGTAGTAGTAGTAGTAGTAGTAGTAGTAGTACTAGTTGTAGTAGTAGTAGTAGGAGTAGTAGTAGTAGTAGTAGTAGTAGTAGTAGTAGTAGTAGTAGTAGTAGTAGTGGTAGTAGTAGTAGTAGTAGTAGTTGTAGTAGTAGTAGTAGTAGTAGTAGAAATAGTAGTAGTAGAAGTAGTAGTAGTAGTAGTGGTAGTAGTAGTAGTAGTAGTAGTAGTAGTAGTAGTAGTAGTGGTAGTAGTAGGAGTAGTAGTAGTAGTAGTAGTAGTAGTAGTAGTAGTAGTAGTAGTAGTAGTAGTAGTAGTAGTAGTAAGTAGTAGTAAGTAGTAGAAGTAGTAGTAGTAGTAGTAGTAGTAGTAGTAGTAGTAGTAGTAGTAGTAGTAGTAGTAGGAGTTGTAGTAGTAGTAGTAGTAGTAGTAGTAGTAGTAGTAGTAGTAGTAGTACTAGTTGTAGTAGTAGTAGTAGTAGTAGTAGTAGTAGTAGTAGTAGTAGTAGTAGTAGTAGTAGTGGTAGTAGTAGTAGTAGTAGTAGTAGTAGTAGTGGTAGTAGTAGTAGTGGTAGTAGTAGTAGTAGTAGTAGTAGTAGTGGTAGTAGTAGTAGTGGTAGTAGTAGTAGTAGTAGTAGTAGTAGTAGTAGTAGTAGTAGTAGTAGTAGTAGTAGTAGTAGTAGTGGTAGTAGTAGTAGTAGTGGTAGTGGTAGTAGTAGTAGTAGTAGTAGTAGTAGTAGTAGTAGTAGTGGTAGTAGTAGTAGTAGTAGTAGTAGGAGGAGGAGGAGGAGGAGGAGGAGGAGGAGTAGTAGAAGTAGTAGTAGTAGTAGTAGTAGTGGTAGTAGTAGTAGTAGTAGTAGTAGTAGTAGTAGTAGTAGTAGTAGTAGTAATAGTAGTGGTAGTAGTAGTAGTAGAAGTAGTAGTAGTAGTAGTAGTAGTAGTAGTAGTAGTAGTAGTAGTTGTAGTAGTAGTAGTAGTAGTAGTAGTGGTGTAAGTAGTAATGTGCTTTGGTAGGAACACAGTATCCAGTAATCTAGCAGTGCACAATGAAGGACACAAACGGTTTCATATTAAACATTTGAAAAGTCTTGTTTGAATTAATTTCACCCATTTCTTGCAAATTTACTCTGGGAGTATTCCAAACACATTGCAAGTCACACCTAGGATCAGCCTTGTCACGCCCTGTACCATAAGTTGGATAAATTTAGGAGACATATTATGTGTAACACAACACATGGTACAACATATGTTGCCCATTCCTCAGTTTGTCGTGACACATATGATCTTTAAACTACTGACTATAGAATCACTTACTCATGCCATGTTCTTTCCAACAAATTTGCACTGTTAAAGATATTAGGCAGACATGTATATGGGCTGTGTTTGTGAACTCTAGGTGGCTCTTGGTGTTACAATTCTAGTATTGTTAGTTTAGTTTATGAAGAAACCGTTACATATATTGGGAAGAGGAAGTGATAGTTAAATTTGGTGTAATTGCTGCAGGGGGAAATGGAGGTAATAGAGTTATAAAAATAAAAGTACAAGTTCCATTGGCAAGATACTTCTTTGCATATCACAGTCATCCTGTACAAACCATGATTGACAAGTTCTGTTAGTGGACCCCATTGATGTTATCAAGATAACATAACAATTCCCCTTGGGGTTTATGACAATGTGTAAAGGAAAGAGAGCATTGAGGAAGTGTCTTGTTCGCAAGTTAAATTTGTTCTTTCTGGCGTCTTGAGAAGTTTTAGTTCTCCTTGCCTTAAGTAGGTTTTTTGGCATCCTTGCGATCCATGCTAGCCACTGTCACACTGCCAGGTGTCACTCTTGATGACATAGTGACATGCAAAGCAGCTACATTTTAATCATTTTTTTATTGTCCTTTTGGAAAATATTTGGCCGCGGATAATTCAGCAGGGCTTACACATCATCCAGCCCACCATATTAAATTACTCTTAGGGCTCATGATATAACTTGCAGTGCTATTTTGGAGGTGGATTTCTTTTGTTCTCAAATAGGCTCAACAGTTAGTGGTTGATTGGCCGGCATGGGGAAAAAACATACACTTTTATGGAAGTGGAATAAAAGCCAAATAAAGTGACTAGTTCATGTATTCTTGAGAGTATGGCCAATTTCAGATTATTCACTTCCATGATCAAGTCAGGAGAGCTGTGCATGTCTGTGAGGTGCCTTCACGCAATGATGACAAAAATAGACATGATTAATAGATTCCTTTCAAATTTGGGTGCAACAAATTAATAACTTTACCCCAGCAAGTGGAATTTGGTAGACTGGGAAGTTAACCTGAACAACTGTTCTGCATCTTAAACGTACCCACTAACACAAAGTTTGAAATTAGATGGAATAATTATAATATGCAATATATCTATTACCAGTGAACATATATTGTTTTCTTTTTATTGGTATCTTATGATATAAAGGGATGCAAACTGGAAGGTATTAAATTCATAATCACATCATGATAACATTTCAGGTATTATATGATATATTATATATATTTATTACATTATATCATTGAGAAGTTTCCAGCGAACCTATTTCCCCCTTGTAATCTGTTACTGCTTTGTGAACTCTGTAAACTGACTGTTGTGTAAATTTTGTATATAATAAAATTGTATGTGTTGTAAAAATGGTGACTGTTCTGTAAATCCCATTAACTGACATCTCTATAAACTGTAACTACTATGTAAATTCTGTAAACTATAAAATGTTCCTAGTATGTAAACTCTGTAAACTGTTCCTACTCTGTGAACCGCTTTGTAAGATATGTAAGTTGTTAATGCTCTTTAATTTGTTCTTGTTCTGTAACTGTAAATTGGTTCTGTTTTGTAAACGGTGTACTCTGTGATAGCTCTGTGACTCATCTCTCCCTCTCTACTCCCCCACCCTTCTCTCCCCACCCTTCTCCCCACCCTTCTCCCCACCCTTCTCCCCCACCCCTTCTCTCCCACCCCTTCTCCCCACCCCTTCTCCCCACCCCCTTTCCCCACCCCCTTTCCCCCCACCC
This sequence comes from Arbacia lixula, assembly GCA_963669155.1. Lineage (NCBI taxonomy): Eukaryota > Metazoa > Echinodermata > Echinoidea > Arbacioida > Arbaciidae > Arbacia > Arbacia lixula. The sequence continues at coordinate 14,087,963 of OZ022576.1, read as the reverse complement.
TACAGGGAGAGGAATCCATGTCTAGGGGACATCCTGGTCAGGCTGTCTCCCTTCCTCAAGCTCTACACAGACTATGTGGGCAACTTCGACAAGGCAGTCAAGTGCCTCAACACGTGGACGACCAAAGTACCAAAGTTTGCCCACCTACTGCAGGACATCCAGGTACATATATAGAGCATTAACCCTCTTACATAGTCCCATGTACATCTTCATAACTGAAATATTGCCTATTGGTCTGAGAGAGTTAACCCCTCAAGAGCCAGACAAAAGTGCTGCTCTATAAGATCTCTATTTATTACTTACATTCTGTTAAAATATACACTCTAAATATAGAGTTACAAACTAAATATGAAATATGTCACCTCAGTATTACATGTTTAAATGTTTAGATGCAAAGATACATTATCACTTCATGTGCTTGAACATTTTTTGATCAAGTATGTCATGAAACCTTTACACATGTTTGGTTTTTGTGCCAAAAATGTCTATATGCAGTATGCCTATGTAGAATTTGAATTGCATCAAAAACATGTGAGCCTGAATATGATTTCCCATTGGTTGCTATCACTGCTTTTGAAGGCCATTATTTTGTACACTTTGATTGCAGTCAATGACTGCATTAGATTGGAGTCAGCTGGGAAATTAGCTCTACCTCTCCCTCCACTGTATTACATGCAGATCCAACCCTATATGAAATGTGACCTGAGGCTAGCTTACATACATGTCTTTGATTTAAACTCTTTGGCCCAAAAGGAATTTTAGGTTTAGACCATGTTTTAAGCAAATGATGTGGCAGATATGCACACTTGATTTAGCACATACACTTCAATATGGTCCAGAACGTGTGCATTTTGCTGAGGTTGCTAAATTCATGCTAGTTACAGTGATTTACACCATGGTTTGTATTAAATCAATTGAATGAAACCCATGATCTATACCTATTACACCTATGATGGTTCTTTCTCACTTTGTAATTATTTTATGTTTTTTTTTTTATTGAGTATTTGTACAACAATATCAATACTTAACAAATATAAAACAAGAATTATCATAGATATTTTAGTATAGATGTACTTATACAATTGTCATGCATTGTATTGACTATTCCATTGTACCATACAAATAGGATGAAGGTTATAGTTTATTGAGATGTATTGTGTTGTACAGTATCACCATGATGTATCAGATTCTCTGTCAATAGTCATATATGTCACTTTGATACGTTTAAGTATGTGTTATATTATTTAAGCACCTGTTATTTTTACCACTGCCAAAAAAGTTGATGAAAACACAATGGAGGTGTGGATATTCATATACTACATATCTGCCAACAATTCTGCTTTTGAGAAACAATGCCTTTGATTGTTGGTCTTCTATTAACATCAATTTCCACCTGTTTTCCATGAAAAATAGGCTGGCTGGAGTGAAGTTTTTTCAAAGTAACTTCTGAATTCATGCTTTGGAATATTCTCAGATATCATACAATAGAAATGAAAAAAAAATGAGAATCTGTGCTTTAAATCCTCTCTAATATTGTAGTTGTTGTACATCTGACACTGTCAGTTATGTTATTAGAAAAGTTGTGTTTATATTTTGTGATGTTTATCACTCATGTCAAGTCCTCTTTCCCCTCATTTTCAGAAAAAGCCAATCTGTATGTCACTCACACTTCAACATCATATGCTGGAACCTGTACAGAGAATACCCAGATATGAAATGTTACTCAAAGGTAAGAAATGATCAACTACACCCAATGATACTTGATATCTATTTCTTCATATTTGAGTTAGCATTCAATATAAAACAATTAATTTTGTCCTGCTTTACTTGGGCAGCAAATGGAATAACTGCCTTGTGATAATTTTAAAAACACTTTAATTTTGCTAAAGTTATTTCATGAAATTATTGATGAGAGGATGAATATCCATATTTGTTTCACCAGTGTAGCATTGTTAAAAATGTCTACCATCCAAAGCATAATTTGTGTAGATGTGAAACCGAAAAATTACAACATAGTCTTGACTCCATGAACAAACTGCCATGTCTTAATGTTTGGCTTTATTTCATCCCAAAAGCAAATGAAAGAAAATCATTATGTGTGATATCAGAAATCATGACTTTGCTTATTATCCCTATGAATAAGAGGGAAAATGTGCTTCATGATATTCAGGATTCTCTTATTCATTATTTTTTCAGCTTACCTCAAGAAACTACCGTCTGAATCATCTGACAGGACAGATGCAGACAGTAAGTCAATTTGCTTTATTTACCACAAATCTTCATACATTCTTGTATCATTTTGTCATGATGGTATTCCCTGTTTGACACCACAGTATTTGCAGAAAGGTGTCATGTATGTCACTCAATAGATGAGTGGGCGTTTCCATTAGAGCTAGTCACCATTGTGAAAAACCGTCATGTAATTAAAATTCCCACAACCTACCAACATTGACATATTCATTTACCCATGTCACCACAAATATGTGGGTTGGGGCAATGTATACCTTTTAATGTCAAGGCTCAGAAATCAAAGAGTTTTACATTGTGAGTTTGTACAATGCTTCGTTGATAATGTTATTATACCTGGATAGAACTATAATCTTCATACAGTGAATTTACCTAATAAACTGATAAAATAAAATGTAAATGAAGTTTTAGCCTCCCCCTTTTGTTTAAGTTATTGCTCTTCACATACCCAGGGGTCATTGGAAATACTGGATATTCATTTTCTTTCAGCCAATTGCATGACTAATTAGGGATTACTTTGTAATTTTGCGATTTTGAATGCTTGAATGATGAAAGGTAGCTACATAGAAGAAATACAAACCTTCCATTTGACTACATATTTTTTCACTCTAATGTCACCCATTTTGAAGGGGAAAACATCTTAATTTTGATGTATAATGAACTTGAGTCAACCTTGCATTTGCAGCATGATGAACCAATTGCCACATCCCATATGAATCAATATATTGATGTGTTAATGGCTGGATAGAAAATAACTAATGAGGATGTGGTGTTACACAAGTGTCTCCTGATATTTATGTTGGAGTAACTGTTGATATTCTTCGAAATTACCGTGTATCATTATCAGAAGATTTCACAGCACTACGTCTGTTCCGGGACGCTCATTTCCTAGTGGTTACCGTCATAACTTCCTGTCTACCCTCAAACCAGATTCTCTCTTAAAGGGGACCAAAGCATACCATGGATAAAACACAAAAACAATGACTGTCTTGGAATGTCCTTTGAATATTTCCATGGTGAGAGTGTCCTTATAGCTACTATATAAGCAAATGTGCAACTTTTGGTAATACTATTCTTTCAGGATATTTATCGCACTTGTGAGGTGAAAGAAGGAAAGTCTTTAAAAATCTTGTGACCCCTTTGAGAAATTGTACTATTGATGTGGAGAGGAGGAGGAGTGGAGGGAGAGGAGGAGGAGTGGAGGTGGAAGGGTGGAGGGAGAGGGGGAGGAGTGGAGGGAGAGGGGGAGGGTGGAGGTGGAAGGGTGGAGGGAGAGGGAGGAGGGTGGAGGGAGAGGGGGAAGGGTGGAGGGAGAGGGGGAGGGGTGGAGGGAGAGGGAGGAGGGTGGAGGGAGAGGGGGAAGGGTGGAGGGAGAGGGGGAGGGGTGGAGGGAGAGGGGGAAGGGTGGAGGGAGAGGGGGAGGGGTGGAGGGAGAGGGGGAAGGGTGGAGGGAGAGGGAGAAGAGTGGAGGGAGATGGGGAGGGGTGGAGGGAGAGGGGGAGGGGTGGAGGGAGAGGGAGAGGGGTGGAGGGAGAGGGAGAGGGGTGGAGGGAGAGGGGTGGAGGGAGAGGGGGAAGGGTGGAGGGAGAGGGGGAAGAGTGGAGGGAGAGTGGGAGGGGTGGAGGGAGAGGGAGAGGGGTGGAGGGAGAGGGGTGGAGGGAGAGGGAGAGGGGTGGAGGGAGAGGGGGAAGGGTGGAGGGAGAGGGGGAAGAGTGGAGGGAGAGTGGGAGGGGTGGAGGGAGAGGGGGAAGGGTGGAGGGAGAGGGGGAGGGGTGGAGCGAGAGAGGGGGGAATCCTCTAAACAAGAAGCAAGTCACGCGGATTGTAAATTGCGATCTCACCACAACTGTATGAGTCAGGAAATGTTTTGTCTGATATTATGATTAGCTTTGACACATTAACATTAATGATAAGCTGTGAGACATTAATGTACAGTAAAGATGGAAGAGTTCAAATCAAGTTCTTTTAAAGGTTTATGTATATGTTGTGCATGTTGTGGCACTCAACATATGAGTTTGCCATCTTTACATATGGTTTGAGACCAGTTGTCAACATTTTCACAAATATGGGAAAGATATGGAGATATTTATCTTTATTAGTTGTTGTTATGTTTTTTTTTCAATCACTTTCCTTGTTGTAACTTCCAAATCAAAGCTTGAATTTAAAGAGATTTACTTGTTTTACTTATTTGTGAAGTTTCATTCCACCTTATGAGGATATTGTCGTAATTCTAGAGCAGTAAACTATAGCCAAAGCAGGAAACTGATGAACAGATACCAAATGAAAAAGATAATTTTCAGTGATAATGGAAACCCCTTGAAGAAGCCCAGGGACAAAGTCCAAAAATGATCTATTCTAATATTTTAGACACCAAAATTATCTCTATAACTTAAGTTTTTGAGAAGATTCCATGCAACACAGTTGGAAATACATTGTCACTGGGGTGGATTATCTACACAAAATTGTTTGTAATTACACTTTGATCAGCAATGATTTTTGTTTGCGTGTCGTTGAACACCCCTTGTCAATTTGTCAACTTCATAATCTCATATGGTAGTGTCAAAGCTCAAACTCATCAAAACGAATGCCACACACTTGAAATGTCACACACACCCTGTTCAATTACAACCGCAAGAAGATAAAAAAAGGTGTAGATTAAGATGTTGAAATTAGTAAGTTCAGTAAGAAATACATCCAGAATATTTTTTGGGTGTAACATCCTTTAGGACTGACTGGGATTTTCCTGCCCAGAGACCGCATCTCCCAAGGGACTCTCTTGTTAGTGATGGTACTTGTTCCCTATAGCTCAAATAGGGTCATAAACTCTTGTGTCAAACCATTAAGAGGAACCTCTCTCACCATTGGGTATAATTGCGCGCATGAAACTAATCCACGGGCTCGGGGAGAGTGGCGGCCGTGTACTTCCTATACTCCAATTTGCCAGCTGTGCACAATGCATGTATAAATACCAGTGGAGGAAACCGAGAGTGAAACTATAATAGGGGGTACTTGGAAATAGATGATTACAGAGTTTTCTTGTTCTGCCAATGGGTATCAGATGGTGTGTCAGCTGCTGGGACATGTACCATTGAGTGGGAGTGGAGAGGGGTGGGGAGGGGTAGGGAGGGGGTGGAGGTGGGGGAGTGTGGGGTTGGAGTATGGTGGGGATGTGGTGGGGCTTGACTGCTGGGGTGGGGTGGGGGTAGGGTGCATGGTGCTGGATGGGGGGGGGGGGCGGGGTGTATGTGGTGATTGTTTGGTACATCATTTCTATGCTAAGTTGTACATCAAATGTGATATTCTCTTTCTTATATTAATTGTGATTGTCTTTGCCTGTATCATTCTTGTGGAAAAAATAAACTGAATCTCAAATACTTCACAGCGACAAATAAAAAATAATTATTTGGGTATCTTAAGCCCAATGCTGTTTCTTTTATACAGATGATTAAGGTCTCTTAATCACTACAGATAGAGAATTGGATCACTATTACTATACATACATATAAAAGCACATAATCTCAGAACAGGAAAGAATTGATTAGGTATTTGTTGAGGATGTCACTAATCATATAAATTTTTCCAATAAATGATTGCAGGCTATGGAGTAATCACAGCAAGACTCGGGAGGGATCCGACTCTCCATAAAACTATTAGTGAATAGCTCAACAAAACATATCACTGTAATCTCATTGTTCACCTTTCCTCCCAATTTCCAGAGCTGTTTGTCTGAAGACAATACAAGCAAAGCAGATATATAGAATAAAATATATTGTTAAAGGAATTCTTGCTTAATGTTAATTTTGGCATTCATCTTTTGTTTAATGTTGACAGAGGCCCTGGGGTTGATTTCTAAAGCTGCACAGCATTCCAATGACATGATGCGCACCATAGTAAGTAACAGTTGTTTTTTAATGTTTTGTGCCATGTGCATCAATAGACCGTTTTCGTAATGTATGCACAAGACCTTTAATTTTGCACACGGCCGCAACCTCGGACAAACAAACGCTGCCCGTCGTCTGCACCGTACCGTACCGCACGCATACGAAGTACACAATGCGGCGCTAGTTCATAAGTGTATCCATACTTTGGCACTTATTTCATAAATTTGAACCCTAAACCTAAACCTAACCCTAAACCTAATTCTGAACCTAACTCTGACCCTAACTCTAACCCTAGAAAACTTCTTTGCCGTTGAATTCGTCCAAAAAAGTGATTTCTACGTCTCCATTAGCGCCCGTTTCGACCCTAGCCCCCATACTGCTGCGGCGAGCTATAGCCGTGATTAGCGGCATACGCTGCCGTGACTTATGAACTATCGCCCACAATGCATGGGTCGCGGGTACAATGCACTCGATTCACTTTTTTCTTTCTAATTAAGACCTCGTTGTGGACAATACATAGATCAGATTTACACAGCTGGCAAATAACAATTAGTAAGATTGTCAGGAGTTCAGTTTCTAAGGGGAAAGTTATTTTTTTTTAGAAGAAAGTTCGGCAATAATCGGCGATAATCTCGGTGAACCACTGCTGCCACGGCACGGCAAGCTAGGTGAAGATTTCTTCCATTCCCGAAACAAACAAACGAAAAAAAAAAAAATCGACAAGTGCCATCTCTGGATCAACGCATGTGGAAGAAAAGACTTGACAACAGACAAAATCAGGAAAGACAGCTACATTTGCTCCAAGTATTTTTTTACGGGAATATAGCCGGCTGCGACAACAGATCACCGAATACCTGCCGCGCCGCACCGCAGTCTCTCAGCGCGAAACAAGTAAGACAGCGAAAGCCGTGCGGCCAGCTCCCCGAGAGAGAGAGCTAGTAGCCATCGACGCGCTTCCCAAACGACAGAAAGCTACCGAACAATTTTTCAGTTTGATGAACACATAGTGACATACCCCATCGTGTAACTGCAACTACATACAGTATACATTATTGTGAGTGAACGATGTATGCAAGTATGTGAAACTATTCCTTCCCATACGTTTGCATTCATTTTTTTAGAGGATTATATTTGCATTTTCACGTAGCGTACGTAAGCTCCGCGCTGTGGGACGGGCCGGCGAGGTCCTGGTCCGAGGCAAGTGTGTTCACGCTATACTGCTTTCGCTAGCTGAAAAAGCCGACACTTCGAATACCCGATGGTAGAAACACCCTTATGCTTCAAAAATATCCTGGATCTGCTTGACAGTCATGCCGTCAAGAGTTCCTGTCGATGTCGAAGACATCATAGAATTCCCTCTCATAAAAAACCCCGCTCTTTCAGGTAAAATAAGACTGAAAATAAAACGAAAACATCGGGACACCCGCGAGATTCGCACGCAACGATATGCGGACAAGATGCCGAGGATCGCTAAGCTTGACCGAGGTAGCAACAGGAACTATGAATGACGTCATTTTGCATACATTACGAAAACGGTCTATTCAGCAATTGATCTTAATCAAGGTTGTACTTTACCCATAACAGAAACCAGCCAGTACCCACCCATACCATACCTGTTTGTACTGTACCTATGGTCATGTTGCAAAAATGTATATACCAACATGCTAGCTTGTGCAATGTTATTCATTCAAGCTAGCATCTTCTCTCTCTCTCTCTCTCTCTCTCTCTCTCTCTCTCTCTCTCTCTCTCTCTCTCTCTTTCCCTTCTTCTAAACACTTTATGTTTACTCCTTTCTTTCTCCTCCCCTCCTTTCTCTTTTCTGTCCTGTAGGTGTATGTCCCCCCTGTCATGTTTTTCTGGCTGTTACTCTTTTGATCTTTCTTCTACCTCCCCCATCTGTCTGCGTGTCTGTCTCTCCCTTCCACTCTCTCTGTTTCTATCTCAGTCTTTCTCTCTCCCCTTGTCCTCCCCTACTTTCTCACCCTTCCTGTCTGTATATGTCTGTCTCTTTTTGCTTCTCTCCGTTTATCTTCCATCTCTGTATCTCTGCTGTGTCTTTAGCCCCGTTCATATACCATATTCCGCTATCAGTACCGATGCACGTCGGTAAGCAAGTTCCCAGCGAGCCGCAAAATCACCATTCATATACACCCCAAAAGCCGGTGTTGTGGTGTTTTGGACAGCTGGACTCTCTCCAAACCGATGGTGACATGTTTCGTTCAGCCATACGAGCGGTGGGATTAGCGACCCACTTGCCAGAGTGCGATACACAAGGCGCAACATTTACGGCTATTTGTGGATGCAGTTTATAAGATTTGCTTACCGCAATATTGCGGTATTATTGCTGGGTTTCGATCCGCGAAACAATCAGCAAAATAAGCGCAAAAAGAAGGAAGCAAATACCACATTATTTGAGCAATTCCTGTTCATATACACAGTTATCGGTAATGCATTGGCAAAATTGCAGCAAATGTTGCGCCTTTTTTGCGGATAGGTGGTGTATATGAACGGGGTCCCTGTGTCACTCTCCCCTCTCTTTCTGTCTCCCTCTCTCTGTCTCTTTCTCTCTCCCTCTCTGTCTAGCTATGTCTCTCTGTCTGTCTCTCTCTGTCTGTCTGTCTGTCTCTCTCTCTCTGTATGTCTCTCTTCTTCTGTTTCTATCTCTTTCTCTCTCTCTCTCTCTCTCTGTCTCTGTACCTCCCTCTCTTCCCCTCTGTGTCTCCATTTGTCTCCCTCTCTCCCCGCTCTGCCCCCCCCCCCCCCCCTGACTCTCTTGCCTGTGTTCCTGCTCAGAGACAGATAGGACTGGTAATGGGACATTTCCCCCTTCATGGAAATGGTGGGGGCACTGCAGGGGGTTGGGGCCTAGGGAGAGCTGTAAAATTGATAAGTCACAAGCAACAGAAGCCTCGTATGTCATTATTAGAAACAACAACAATAACAGAGAGCCAGCTGGGTCTAATAGTATGGTACATGCAATTCATGTTGCACATTATGTGGTTAATGTTTCAAGTATCTTGAATGTCATGAGAAATGATGAAGGCATTGTTCTGCAGTGATCAATGACAGTGTGTAGGTTTATTACGTAGATGTTTTCGTGACCTGAGAGAGATGGACTCTTTTACTGTGATAGTAATCAAATATTACTCAAAAGAAGCCAAAACTACTTTTTCCTTTCTCTGGAATTTTACAAATACTGGGCAATGTTTTTTTGCGCTAATTATTGTCAATTTCAAAATAAATGTCCTGAATGAAGAACAGTAAATATTGAAGCATATATATACCTATCAATCTTTTGCATCATCCAATGTGGTGGGATATTAATGTTATTGATTAATTTGTAAAAATACTCTTTAAGGGCCAATTTGTCCTGAGCCTCCATGTGATTTATTAACTGCAGCAAATGGTGAAGACACAGCATACAAGTATCAATTTAATTCAATTCAATGCAGTATTTATTGATAAAAACAAAACAAACATCTTGACAATTGAATAATTTATGATTTTGTACAGATAAAACATATTGGAGATTGTACATTTTATATTGTTTTTTTAACATTTAGCATTGGTATATGTAATGTAAACATTCCAGCTAACATGCTAACATGTAAATGGGTTTTTAAAAAGATATGTATAAAAACGCATGAGACACGGTATCCTCTGCAAGTAGCCTGAAGAATTATGAATCTGTATTACTTGTATGACCTGGTGTAATCCATTGATCACCTGCTTGATGGTATTACCAGTTGTGACTCACTGACAGGTTACATTGCTGACAAAGCGTCTTCCTCCCTAAGTAAGATCCAACTGTTCAAATGTTGATACACTGGCTTAGTTTTCAGAGATAGAGTAGGTTACGATGATATTGGTTATCTCATCAGAATAACTAATAAGCCATAATACCAGTCATGGTAGCTTATCAAAGTTACCGAGAAGATGAAACTCTTTCAATCCTGATGCTTTACTTATCTGTAAAATGATTTGGGAATTTTAACTCCAGGTTTGAGCAGGATAACAAGAAGTATTTTAAGTCAGACTGATATAGTACCATGTAAAGCATCAATATACCAACAAGTTTACATTGGATTATCCCGTTTGGTATCGAAATACGTGAAAATGTGAGTAGGCAAATAGCAATGGGCTAGTTATTATTAGCTAGACTGCAGAGATTGATAGGCATGTAGGCGCTAGGAATATGACTAACTCAAAAATAGTCATTCAGGATGCTGAGTGTGTATGCGTGTGTTTGTATTCGTGTTCGTGTGTGTGAGTGGGTAGGGTGGATGGGTGTTGTAGTTTACGGTAGTTTTGTAGGTCAGTCGAGATGACATGCCAAAAGGTAGCACTCTAGAGCCTGTCTGTTCCCTTCATCAAACTGCCATCAAATCTTTTTTTAAAGGAACTGTCCGCACCAAAAATGATTTGTATTCACTAGAAGCAAGTGATTTCAAAGATGTGTATACCTTTATCATGCTTATTGTTGTAGGTGGTTTATAAGAGATCATGCATGTATGTGCTCATGGTTTATGTGGCCAGCTGTTAACCAAAACAAAATCATGATATCATTGAAACATTGTCTTTTAATGATCGAAAGAAATACAAGTGTATGCAAGGTGTGGTATATCAATCTGTTGTATTCATGTGTTGATTGTTCAATCATGGTCATCATCAGTGACATCACAGCATTGCCCATATAGTGATAATCACAGGCTTGGAGTTACTGTAGTGCTCACATCTTTAAAATATCAAGCGTCTGTGATATTCTGTGCAAGTTGTAGACAATACGAAACATTATGGTCACTCTCAGAATGGTGATATTATTATTTATATTGGAGACACTTTGATAAGAAACAGTGGCAAGGGGAGAAACTCGGTGCTTCAACTATAGAATGGAAACCAAAGCAAACAATGAAGCTTGTCATAGTAAACTGGCTGATAGTGGTTATGAAAGAGATTGAAAATGTCCATACATTATAATGACTCCTCTAAATAATTTTTTATGGTTTCTTGACAATGGAAGTGGGGAAATGTTGCAGCATTTAGTAGTTTGTAAGGGCATCGAGAGTGAGACATAAAGTATGCAATTTACTAAAAAAAAATGGTAAAGGCCTTGCAAGATCACTCAAAACAGACGTTCCAGACAAAATAGAAGTTGTGTGTATTACTTTTGCTTAATCTGACTGTAGGAACTGATTAAAGTTACCTATTCTTATGTGTGTTAGCCATGATAGGATTACCTACTTAAAAACAAATCTATACAGAAAACCTGTTGTACAGTCAAACCTGTGTACAAAAACCACTGTCTATAAAGATCACCTCTCTGAATCTTCTCGGAGCAGTTAACCTTTACCTTGTACCAGTCTTTAAAGACCACATGTCCTGAAACCCACTTAATCTATTTCCCTTGCGGGGATTCTTTATAGATCTTATTAGGTTTGACTGTATTTGTGACTATCACTTATAGAGACATTTAGTAAAACAAATCATTATTTTTTTCTCAATTTGCCAACGAAAAGGAAATTTGCTAGGAGGCGTACTACCCCAAAACACAGCCTAATATATTTTTGGAACGTCCTGCTTGAGAGTGTGATTTTTGAAAAAAAATGTACACATCGCTATTGTTTTCCAGTGTAAATGGTCATGTACACTATTTTTGCATGTGTCTCTTGCATGCAACACTTGCTCGAATGGCTTAGTGGACATGTGCACTGGTTACCAAAAAATCTCCAGTTTTATTAGCAGTCAAACATCACCTTTTTTTTTAGACAAGTGTAAATGGTTGGATGAAGTCATCTTTTTTAGAGACTTAAGTGTAAATGAGCGTCTTGTTGTGATCTTTCAGGACCAGTTCCAGTTGTTGCTGAAGCTGAACGAGCGAATCAATGAGAGCATCATCGACCCAAGCCGTCGGCTGCTCAAGGAGGGCAAGATCACCAGGGTAGCAGCGAGGAGTGGAGAACTCCTGGACAGATATCTCTTCCTGGTGAGTCTCAGGGGTTAACCCCCTTGATGCCAAATAGAAAGAGTCTTCATATACAGCTTGTGTGTCTTACTAAGGAATAGATGCAGAAGTAGTTTGTCAAACAGTCAATCCCTCCGTGCCAGACATTACGCTTTTCAGTAGGATTTGTGTGGTATCGGTGTAAATATGCAGTGGTGGTATGTAAAAAGTGAACTCCTGTGCAATACAGGGCTGCTCCTTGAGAGTTTCTGTGTGTTACTAGCGCATACATGTAAAGGTTGCATATAAAGAGACGCTGCAACGCATTCCGTGTCAGTCAAAATGCTGCTTCAGTGGATTTGTGTGAGTTACAAGTCTAGAAATACAAAGGTGGCATTGAAAATTGCTTACAAATTAGCTGAAAGAACAAACATTCTTCATAGCTTTTGAAGCACTTTATGATGATGAAAGGAAATGATACAAATCCTGAGATTGACAGAATTTGGGGTTTTATGAAATTGTAATATCCAAAATTCAAAGTGGAAGCGTATTTCCTAAATGATTTGATTGTTTTCTGTCAAAGTTTTTGTATCAAAGTATCTCATCTTATATTTGGTTCAGGTTTGCATTATCACCTCTAAATATTGTCACAATTTGGACTTGATTTGTGATTACTTTCTTTGCATAGACAATTTAGATTGTTCATTTCAATCCAAGAGACAAAGTGTGTTGCTACTTTGAAGTAGCTTTGCCTGACAGGGGATTCATGTCTTGAAGTATTGTAGCTATTCATAAATACTTCCTTCTCTTGCCCCTTTTCCACTCAGTTCAATGACATTCTGCTGTGCTGTGCCCAGAAACGGCAGCTAACGGGCTCTGTGAGCTATAAAGTCAAGCACAAGATTGACATCGATGAAGTCAGGGTAAGTCACACAGTCATGCTGTCACGTCCTCTCACCTAAATGGAGAGTCAGAACACAAGGGGATGGGGAGAGAGACAGAGAAAGAGAGGGGGAGAGAGTGGAGGGGGGAGGCAGAGAGAGAGAGGGAGAGAGATAGAGAGAGAGAGAGAGAGAGGGGGGAGGGAGAGAGGGGAGAGGGGGAGGCAGAGAGAGGATGGAGGGAGGCACAGAGAGAGAGAGAGAGAGAGAGAGAGAGAGAGAGAGAGAGAGAGAGGGAGAGGGAGGGAGAGAGAGAGAGAGAGAGAGAGAGAGGGGAGGGGGAGGCAGAGAGAGAGAAAGAGAGAGAGGGGGGCAGAGAGAGGGGGACGGAAATAGAGAGAGAGAGAGAGAGAGAGAGAGAGAGTGAGAGAGAGAGAGAGGGGGGGGGGGGAGACAGACCAATAGACAGAGACAAAGAGATCGAAAGAGACAGAGAAATAGAGACATATGGTACTTGGATATATAGATAAAGAGAGAAGTTAAGTAAATATAGAACATACATAGATTGATAGAGGGTAATACAGTAGATATATTGATGTAGATATTGAAATAACAAAATAAAATGAAAACAATGCTACATGGATCTGAAAGAGAACATCTTAATATGACTCCTTGTCTCACTTTTTCACAGCTTTTGGATGGCCAGCTGACCCGTTTCAGATTGGAACGCTCTCCCAAGTCCCTTGAGTTTGAGACGGCAACGGACGAGGAGAAGGAAGAATGGATGGCTGTAAGTTAACTTCACTCTTCCTGTGCCATTGGTTCATTTATGCACAAACAATACATACAACATTTCATAGAGGAACAGTTCTGACACTCAAAGGGGTAACCTATACCCTCAGTCATGTTCCTCTCACCACTCTGTAGTGGTATATACGTCTTGATGAATAGCAGGAGTGCAATGCTGTTTTGTATGAAGAATGGAAATGTCTTCTTGTAAATATCCATAAAAGGGTATGTATTGTGGGTTATCATTGAAAGCAGGCTGTTAGAAATGAATATGTATCATACTGCCCTTTCTTGGTCTCCAACTTCAGTTTGCTTCTTAGCCAGATAGCATGACTATGTTTTGAATTGGTTTCAACAAGAAATGCACATCAATCATTGGAGATATCTGATGAAAAAGGGCTGTGATTTGAGATTTGGTATGGCATGGATTCAATGTTTTTGTACAATGTTTGATTAATAGTATTTAAATCTGTATATTTTGTTTATTTTGGGTGGACAGGTGCTACTAGAAGCCATCAAGGAGATGGTGAGGAAAAAGGACACATTCAAAACCAACACATCCGGTACAGACAAAGAGGTATGTAAAGCCCTCCCTCCCATGATCAAATGATGTTACCATGGTGATGAAAGTCATTATCGTGATACCACTTTCATGATGATGAAAGCAATGGCATTGACGATGACTGTCTGTTAGGTGTATAGAAGAATGGTGATAATGATGAGGATTCTTTCTCAAGGATGGCTGTACCAGTGTCCTGGGTGATGTAAGGTCATGACAAGGATAAGGATTTTGAGTTTTCTTTCCCCAGGATAGCTATGTATATGTACAGATAAATGATGAAAGTGATTTTGATGTTTCTTTTCCCAAGGATGTCTAAGCACATGGATATACATCGCTTTGAACAAGGTTTGATGCCGCCACTTAATATTTAATGACTAGCAGCTGCTCTCAACAATATGATGCATACGCGATTGCGTCATGTTCACCTGGATTTCATAATAGGTCATACGCATTCCTATACATGCATACATTTCAGCTTTCGCTGCTGAACTTTTAATTTTGTCACTAAGTGCTTCTTACGTAGTTAAAAAGGACGAGCGAATACGAAATTTGATACTTTTTGAGATGGAAATACTAGCTTGGGCGCGGTTGGCCGCGTTTTTCACATTACTTGTCTGAAAGGAAAATATCTGAAAGTAACGTTTCATGCAATTTTGTAAGCAGGTATGATGCGGAACATTGTGAAATTGAGACTTTTATACTGCAACTTGATATCACGTTTAGAGCCTTTTTGCCATATTGTAACACTATTCCACGATTGAATCTTTACTGATGCATCGTAGGTATTACATGTCACAACTGCGCAAGCATATGGGGTGAGGATATTTCCCCAAATTCTTCTGCGCATCCGATTTTGTTTATACGCCAAATGCAGGCAAAACTCATCCAGAGAATCGGCGGCATTGAACATCAAGCTAAAAGAGAAAATCTTTGTGAAGGGTTCTTTTTGTGACTAGAAGGAGAGTACAATGAATCTGCATTAATTAAACGGCTGATGGATATCCATGTGCTTGAACTTCCTTGCTTTTCCAGAATGGCAATGCCATCCCCTTGAGTGATGATAAACTGAGGATGAAAATTGCAATTTACTTTTACCAGGATGACTATGCCATTCCCATAGGAAGTCGTAGATAAATTATAATCTGATGATGTTGTGTTTTTTTTCCCAGGATGACTATGCCATCCCGTTGGGAGAGCGAGCCCCTGCCTACATCAAGGATGAGGATACCACCATGTGCATGAAGTGTGGTCTGGAGTTCAACCTCACCCGGAGGAGACATCACTGTCGAGCCTGTGGAGCAGTAAGTCAGGCAACGTCTCTTAACCCTCACAGTACCATGCATGCATGGTGCTGGACTTGTGTAATAAGTCAATGGGCTTACCCATTCAGGACCAAGTACCACAAATGTAGCTTAGGCCGATATGTTTTGACTCCTGAATATATTCAAAATCATAAAAATCATCAGATGAAAGAACAAACATTTCTGCATGAGATGAATTCTTTTTTGTTGTTTAGTGAAATGTAGGCCCTATCAACCTCTATATGATTTTTCAAAGCAAAATGAAAATCAGATGATATCTAAATCTTCCAATTTGCTGATATGCTGCAAAGGTTGAGATCACACCTTTTCTCTTCAAAATGGCACCATTATTTTAATAAATTGTATTTTGTTGATGTCTTGTTCATTTGCAATAGAACATGTGCATTCAGTTTTGTGATAGAAACTTGCAATAAAAATCTGTGTTACTAATTTGAAAGCCAGATAGTCAGTTTTGCGCTATAAAGTCCTCGGTCATGAATGCATTAAATAAACTGCATTCCAGGAGACAAGGAGGAATGTCCCAACTCTGCCAACATGCTATTAGCTAGTGCTGAGAAAGACACAAAGTGACCGCATGGAGTTGTGTGTATAGCTGGTGCCAAAATGCAGCTGTGATACAAAGACTTAGGGATGATCCAATAGGGATGATGTTTTATGTCTGATGACTTCTCCCCTCACCCAGGTTGTATGCGGGAAGTGTTCGAGCTACACCGCACCCCTGGCCTACGATCAGAACAAGCAGAACCGGGTGTGTAACCGATGTCATCACCTGCTGAAAGGGGAGAAAGACCCAGGGGATGCTAAGCGGAAGGTAAGGACTGGATCAAGCATAAATGCAGTGCTCTGTATTCTTCTCAACTAGAATGTCTTTCAACCATGTTGGCATATCTGTGGACATCAAGGAAAACAGGTCATACAAAAACAGTTTTCTGCAATCGACCAAATCAAAGTACCATTTACCACTGTGCACTTTTGATAAATTCTGTGTTGCAGTCTTATAAAAATGCAAAGCTAATTGTGGTGTGATACTAGGAAAAACATATCCCGACGTCTTCATCTTTTGCTTGTCTCCCGCAGTCGTTTGTGGACATCAAAGAAGACAAGTCATACGGAACCTACCTGTGGTACCACCAACCAAAGGGAGGGACGTGGCAACGCTACTGGGTGGCTGCCACGGAACAAGACCTCTTCGCCCTCAGAGCACCAAAGGTATGTTGCTCTATTTTCACAAGTAATGTACAATTTGGCATTGACAGGAAAGGTAGAGGGAAAGAGGGGTAGAGGAAGGAAACGAATGAATTGGATGACAAGTCTGAATGTATAGATTACAGAGAGAGGTGTGGGTCAGCGGGAGGTGGAGCTGATTCAAACAGCTAGAAACAGAGACTCCATGATCACCTACGTCTTCGGATATGGCACTTTGATGGATAGAATGTACACACCTATTATGGAGCTGCAGATTGCATGGGTAACAGAGGATGAAACAAGGGTTCATGATGACCATTCTGTAATAAATATTTAAGTTCTAAAGAACAAATGTTTGGGTGGATGTTTGTTCTCAGGATATGCAAGAGTGTTCTTAACTAGGGTTCATGATCACTATGATGTCATCAACTTTGACCTTATGAATGACTCCTATCTCTTGGGTGGATGTTTTCTTTTGTCAGGACGTGCGGGCGGTCTTGACCCTGCCCATCAAGCTGTACCAGGCCTTTGAGGTGGAGGAGAGTGACAACGTGGACCGGGAGTATGCATTCAAGCTCAAGGGTGGAGAGAGCACCTATTTCTTTGCCGCAGAGAACAAGGAGACCAAGTACAAGTGAGTGGCTAGCTGTGCGCAATCTCTCTTTACCCCCTCATGTGACAGACCAATGCCATGGTGCCATTTTACTCAATATTTAAATTGAACTGCTCTCCAATCAAGCATATACTTCTGATTTTTTTTGTATGCACATTAAAAAGAAGTATATTGTGGATTCAGATTCAGATGTAGTCCATTTTAGAATGGAACATGATTTTGTACCTTTAAATCTTAAAAATGTTCACACTTTTATGTGGAATTTAAAAATGGGATAGAATGTTTTTATTCCCATTTAGGAAGTAAGTATTTTACAACTTAAAAATGCATTTTTAAGAATTATGGATTTAATCCATGGAATGGAATTCTTAATATGGGACCAATCACTAGCCCATTTTGATCATCTCTCCCCCTGTGTATCCCTACAGCTGGTTACTGGTCTTCCACCAGGGTGTACAGAGTGTCATCAATGCGAACGCTAACTCCCGTAGCAGCTCCACCAGCTTGTGACCTCCCCTCCGGTCGTTGACCCCAGCAGCGACTCCTCAGGACACTAACTAGATGTACATGTACTCTTCATGCCATGATATCCCCTCTCTCTCTATATATGGGTCTGTCAGCAGTGATTGGGATTATTTGCATAATATTAGCTTAAATCAGGGACTTCATCTAAAAGTTCACAATCGTTTTGTCTGTGGTATCTCGTAACGTTGTTACGTTCTTTCCGTGTCCGCTACATCTATGCTACGTCAATGGGGCGCGATAAGAAGGTCTTTAGTGCGTCAGTACTATGCACTGCTCAGACGGCGCTCTCGCTACGTGGACTTTGGACATGTTCAAAGTCCACGTAGCAGAAAAATTTGTTTCCGGAGATCATGCAGACTATGCCACGTCAATAAAAGTTCTCGCTACGCTCTCAGTACGCTGCAGCAGTTCCCACTGCGTCATGGCCATTTTTCTTTGACGTAGCGAGAACTGCATTGACGTAGCGTTGGTGTAATGGGGGTATTATTGTAATGCTTGTTAGTAGATGCATGTAGTCTTGTATCTGAGATAGAACGGGGAAAGGAATAGTCATTTTGCGCCACATATATCCTGTATCAAATGCTAAAATTGCAATTTCTTCTCATTCCCACCAAAACACTTGAAAAAAACACATTCATGTTTTCCACAAAATGTACAAAAAAAGGGTGTAAATATTTTTAGAACTATTTGGTGATGTGTAGATACTAGGAAAAAATGATGATGTATCAAAAATTGTTATGCCAAAATA
Source organism: Arbacia lixula (assembly GCA_963669155.1). Taxonomy (NCBI): domain Eukaryota; kingdom Metazoa; phylum Echinodermata; class Echinoidea; order Arbacioida; family Arbaciidae; genus Arbacia; species Arbacia lixula. Next base: position 14,069,269 of record OZ022576.1, on the reverse strand, counting down.
TTTCTCAGTGGTTAGGGTTCAGTACTGGCTTTTGCTTGATTTTTGTTGTTGTTGCCCATTTTTAAGGAGAGCAAAGCTTGTGACTCAATTTGAAAGCAAGCAGAGAAACAGAGTGTTTGTCTGCAGGGTTTTATTCATTTTCATTTTTATTCATGATGTAAGAATATTTTAGGAAGTGCTAATGCAAGTAAATGAAGAAAAATGCATTAAAGAATGATACGAACAGGAAGAGAGGACATTCTCGAGTTAGATGTGAAATACGATTCTTACAGAATGATCATTGGCAATGTCAATGTGATTTATGTCCATGTCATTGTCAATTTATGTTTATATCAATGTGATTTATGAGCTCGGCAAACCTCAAGCCAGGTTTCACAATGCAAGATCAAGACAAATTTAGGGGACTTTTTGGTTCCAGCACTGCACGTCTACAGTCATCCTTATATGGTGCTAAGAATGCATAGTATTTTTCTGTATATCTAAATAAGGGAAAAGTTATTAGGCTTTGAATGCTTTTAGATCTGATATTGTCCTGATGGTGAATTTGTGATTTTGCATGCATAATCTCATTCTTTGCAATAGTCACTATGCATTAATTTATCAAAATATCACAAATTTTAAATAATTTTCAGAGTAACATGTGTCATAATTGTTGACACTTATCCCGCGCTGGCCGCATTGTTATCAAAATGTAATGAGATTGTTTTATAATTGATATAATCGCAAAAGGTATTAGATGTCATGTTGTTACATATTATTTTAAATCTTGTTTGTATACTGACGCACTTTTAAAATGAAGCTGTGCAGTGCATGCCTGCCACAATCAGGTGTATGGCCACAGGATAAAATGCAACTTTACAGTGGTTCATTGAATGAATCTTGTGCATAAATCATAGCCTTAGTTTAGAATTACACTGCAGCAAAAGGACCAGTATTGAATATTTATATCTTTGCCAAACAAATCATGTCCTTATTTATGAACAGTGAAAGCTGTCAAACCACATTTGGATATGCCGTCTTCTGATAAATGAATGTTAATGACCTCATATCAGGTTGATCATGCTGGTATTGCTATTGAGATTGATAAGGGACGTCCGACAAAGTCAAATTCATGTCACAAGATGCTTAATCTTCGTAGTAGAGACAGAGACATCTGCCTCAGAATTGCTTGGGTTAAGGAGGAACACAGGAGAGACACAGAACGAAATAGATGAAGGAAAGATTATTTCATTTTTTCCTTGGGAGTAGCTTTGCGTATACTTCAATCCTGTCCTTCATGTTTATTATTTGATTTTTGTTCTCAATTTCATTTCAGAATGTTTTTGCATTTTATTTTACAAGTGTTTACATCTACTGAATCCAAGTTGCCATGATAAATAGTTAAAAAGGTAGTAGATGAAATGCAAGTGTTCCTGTTATTTTATGTTTGGATGGATGCAAAGTGTGTAATGTATATAGTATGTATACTGATTGTACAAACTGTTTTATATATGGAATGCTGGATTTCTTCACCTGCATTTTCTGGAGGAATCAGTCTGTATAGTATTTTACAATTATAGAGTATTTTTGTCAGTCTTCTGTCACTTTTTGTACCCGGTGATTAGTACGATTTTATGTGGAAGAAATTATTCTTTCTTAAATATATTTAAATATTACCCTTGGTAGGGGTACAATGTAATTTGCTACATGTCTATGCAGAAGGTATGTGTATATTTACTTACAGAAATCTATTAATTATACTGCATGTTACAGAGGAAGGGAAAATGGAAATGATTATAGAAATGTAGTATTACATCGAAAATGATGCATTTGTGGCATGGGTGTCAGATTTTCTTTGTCAAATTATGATCATGAAAAAGTTCTGGAAAATTGACACATCAACTGTCTTCCCAGTATGGAAAGGGATCGGGGGGGGGGGGGGGGGTGTATTTATGGGGGTTATTTTTCTTGAAACAGACACCTTGGGGTGCATTGGGGTGTCAGTGTTAAATACTAATAGTTTATATGAAGCCACAATGATATGTGGCGTTGGTGTAGATTTCCACAATGTCATTTTGCTCATGGTTGCGATGGGGGGGGGGGGGGGGGGGGGGGGGGATAAACAGATCCCTCCAAGAAAAGAAATATTTTGCCTATTACACGATCCTTTAATATGTGGGTAGTAGCAATGGGATCTCAGCTTAGATTCATAATCAATAGTTCTTGCACATATGTAGAACACAAAAATAGCTTACCAATAATTGAAATTCAAAATGTAGAGCATTGATTGAGTTGCAAAGTCAGAACTTTCAGTTTCAATTTTTTGGGGGGCATAATCCTTGGCTATTATGTTTACTATATTAGGTTATTGAGGACTTCATCTTTAGCAGCTGAAATCTTGACGTCCGCAAAGGCTTCCATTTATGTACCTTCCCCAAAAAGTTATGGCCTCTTTATAAGATCAACTTGGTTGTAAACAAAAATATGAATTTAAAAAAAATTCAAAGAATATTTAAAACAGATTTTTACAGGATTATGCTTGTTAGACAAGTCCTTATCCCCGACCTCCATAGGCTAAAATGTGTGTGGGATTAAAAGAAGTACGGACACTTACAAATCTATCTTCAGAAATGGGATATCTAGATTCACAGTCCCAAATTTGAACACAGATACATGTACTTGCAGGGGTTTCTGAATTGCATTGGAAGGTATGGACATGAAAATATCCCATTGCTCTACCATAAAGGAGTATATATTTAATTTGACCCCGCTTCAAATTGACCTTAAAAGTAATGAGAAAACTGTCCGGTAAATTGTCTTTTTGGTTGAATTCCTTGTGGAGCTTGTGTTTGAAATACAGCATAACTTGCTGGAATGATTTTTTACAAGAATGCCATGTAATTGTCAAAAAGTAGATATTTCATTGTAGTGTTCACCTAGGGGCTTTCACTGTCATTGTTAGTTCTCAAAGTAAGTATGTCATATGTCTATTATATATATTCCACATTAACGACACAGTAAACAAATTAAACTGGACACAACTCACAGTACAGATTTTGCAATTTCTTGTGCACTTTATTGCATTTTTCCTGCAAATTTATGTGTGCCATATCATTTGTGGGCACAAGGAAGTGAGAGAGAGAGAGAGAGATATGGACAGATATACAGCACATGTGCAGAGAGAGGGGACAGAGAGAGAGGGACAAAGAGAGAGACAGATACAAACAGAGAAAACAGAGGGACAGACTGAGAGAAATAGAGATAGGCAGACAGAGAGAAGGAGAGATAGAGAGGGAGGGAGAGAGAGACTGATGAGAGCAAGGGACGGAGGAGAGCAAAGCAAAAGAAAGGGAGATTTAAATATGTAATTCATTTCTAAAACTTGTTTTAAGTTCAATAAAGTCCCTGAAAGGAAGCAATATATCAATATATACAATTACTCATATTTCAAAGTCAAAAGGTTTAAAACAAAAAAAGAAGAAAATATTGAATATTTATAGTTTAAAAAAATAACACTTTGACTACACAAAGCAATAAAATATGTCGGCATATGGTGTTATCAATTTCGCAATCTGTCTTGTGCTTTTGAGATTGAACCCCCAATTTTTCTGTTTAATTCCTTAAATCAATACTTCATAACATATTATGTTAGATAAGTTCATGGGTGCAATTTAAGCTCGTCCATCTTCAATTTCTGAACAAGTTTTAGAACTTATTTTAAAAGGTATTAAACAAATTCAATTCATTTCTAGAAATCTGAGCACATTCCAATTGAACACATTTTGGACAAGAACAACTCATTTGTTGAGAAACTTAAATGTGATGTTACAACTCTTTTTAAATAGTTTGCATATCTTTGCCTATAGGCAACAGCAGATAATGTATTTTAAACAACCACAAATACAACTCTTGCAATATGTTCAGTCATATAATGTCATAAAATCTGCACGTTACAATGTTTCTGAGAAACTGCAAGCAACATATTTCTTGGGCCTTCTTTAAGTATTGGTCTTTTCTCAATTGCAAGGGCACATTTCATTATCCATTCTAAATTCAGGTGCTTCATGGCTTCATTTTTAAGAGTCACAGATGTGCTATAACTGTGAAGTCAAAGTGGAGCATAGTACAGTGGGTGGTGGTATGTCAGGCAAACCATTATACTGCCCCAAGTGATCATGTAATCATTCTGCTAAACTTTGCAGTCACCCCCACTTACAGCTCAGTTTACTTTGATTAAGGACACACTAATTTGTTTGACTTCATTATACACAAGTTGATTTTTATTCGAAGATTAAATTATTGTGCAACTTGCCTTCCATACTCGGTGTGCATATTCAGCACTTTGGCACATGCAGCCTTCTATACTCAGTAAAGATAATGTGGTAGTGTGCAGGCTATCACACATTCAGCGATAGCTTGGTGTCTCTCATGCAGTAGTACACATACTATCCCACATCCAGCGCTAGCTTGGTGTCTCCCATGTAATAGTGTGCTGACTATCGCACATCCAGCGCTAGCTTGGTGTCTCTCATGTAATAGTGTGCAGACTATCGCACATCCAGCGCTAGCTTGGTGTCTCTCATGTAATAGTGTGCAGACTATCGCACATCCAGCGCTAGCTTGGTGTCTCTCATGTAATAGTGTGCAGACTATTGCACATCCAGCGCTAGCTTGGTGTCTCTCATGTAATAGTTGATGATGCGTTCTGCCCCTCTGCAGCTGACATGCCTTTCCACACAGCACTCCAGCTCCATAGGCCCCTCCGCAGTGTCTGGACTATCGGTCCCCGGGGTGGGGCACAACCTCTGCATCTTGTCCGCGATGGCTTTCCGACATTCCGCATTCGTATTCAGGTCGGTCGTGGCAACATCAAAGAACAATTCCTACAACATGAAGAGAAATAAGCTGTTAACCTTTTTTACGAAAAAGTTTGTCACAATGAGGGGATTATGATTGTGAGCTACAGCAGGAACCAAAGCTAACTATGACTTTTGCTTAGTGTGGAAGTTATTCAAAAAAATGACCCTAATGGAATATTCAATTTTTACAGTCACAGTCCGTTCTCTGCATTGGATATATGATACCCAGCTTGCACACAGCTTTATCATAATTGTAACCATCATGGCAAAGGCTAGAGAAAGCAAGGAATGGTGGGACAGTATCTTAATCCTCAAATGAATAGCAAAACCAGTAGCTCAATACCTCAACAGTGCTCAGCCCATATTTTGTTTGTATGTTTGAATTTGTATTTGACTCATTAGACTGAAAATCTGCTATTCTAATTCTTGTTGTCATGATGGTAACATCCATTATTTACTGATAGTTCTCAATTTTCATTTGACATGTTTCCATGGTATATGTTATATTTACACTGTATATTTCTGCAATTGCAACGCATTTTTTTTTTATTGTAAATTATGATGCAATCCACCTTTACCTGCTCAAAAGTCATGTTATAAAACTTTTATTGAATTTGGTGGTTTTACAATATGGTGCGCCACCTAATGGTTTCAGCGGACAGGCTGAAATCAGCAATGCCTCATGGGAAATGGTCAACATGAAATATAAGGATAAGGCACACACGTGACTTGGTGGAGACTTTGTACTGTATGGTAATGCGATAAGCTAACTGTACCTGTATATATATTCAATTAGAGTAAACAATATATGCTGCGATGAGTTAAATACGTTTTGAGGCATCAGGCGCTAGGCTGTTACGTTGACCCCAAAGTTGGAAATTAGCATGTCTGCTGCAATGAATAGGTGGTGCACCATATTGTGAATTCATCAAATTGGATTTAATTGAAATAACAATTAAGACAACTGAAATGTGGGACTTACTGCCTCCTGTCCTTGGAGAATGGCCTCCACCTTCTCAGTGGAGTCTTGAAGCCACAGCTTGAGCCACCAGCGATGCTGAAGAAACACCACCTCACCGTCTGCAACCAGTCAAACATAAACTTATCCTTTTCATGCACTCCTCACTTCTTATTAGTCCATGTGCTTGTTCCCAAGAAATTGCCTTAAGAAAATGAAAATGTTCAAATGTTTAAAGGTACTGTATCCCTTTTACAAAAGTCATGGAACTAAGCATGGAGAAGCCATATGAAAAAAAAAACATTAAAAATTAACATTTATGAAACCCTTACAGTAAAAAAAACCATCACATTTTGAAGCGACCATCGCCTGCATTCAGATACTGTACTGCCCCAGTCAACGATGCACTGCTTGCTGATATGCATCTCTACAGTGCATATAACTTTGATGTGTGCAACTGCAGTCTCTGGCTACAGGCTACAGGCTACAGGAAAATGCAGGAACAGATGCATTTTTGTGCTTTGGCGGGCAGTGAGCTGGTGCACTTAGGCAAGTCTGGTGGTGTTGTGGCCAAGGTGCAACATGAATTCCCTTTGGTTCGGTCAAGCGACAGGAAAAGCAAAGTGTATCTTGCATCTTAAAGTAATCTTTGTGAATTGATACATTTTGCTTTCTGCCTGCCCATCATAAAGTCTCAATGCAGGATATAAAACTAATATATAGTGCCTTCAGCTCGATATGGTAGTGAAATCTATGGGAATGTGGTGTCTTTGATTTTCACAATTTTTTTTACTGTCAATAGTACAATCGAGATCACCTCATACGCATAGATTTCATTACTGCCACTGGACGTGCTATTCGTTTGTATACTAGCTATTGTCTGTATACTGTATACTGTATACACCATATATTTCTCGAGTCTGATTTTTCGCGAATCAGGACTTCACAACAATTTCGCGAGTGGTTAAATTTGCGACCGTGCAGTACTGGTACTAGTAGTACATGTGCTCATGCACATCATATTCTTCCGTGTGTTGTTAAATTCGCGAAAAGCACCCAACTAGCAGATTTGTGAAAATAAAAGACCCTGCGAAATATATGGCGTATGCAGTACCTGTATTGTTTGGGTCTGGACAGCAGGTGGGGCAGACGTAGAGGCTGGCCTTCTCTTCCTCCTGCCGCTCCCTCCAGTTCAGCCTCCGTCTCGTCTCCTTGGTTACCCGGGGAACCCGCACCAGCTGCATGCCTTCCCGCATCAGCTCTAGGCTCTCCTGAACAGACAGATCTGTGCAAGAAGATTAGGCAAGATATATTGAGTTTTGGGGAACTATTGGGAAAAGGACTTGATATAAAAATAAAAGATGATGGAAAAGTTTGTTTGGTTGGGGATGGGGAGGGGGGGGGATAGATATGGCGGGTCTTGGGTAAAGAACTTTGTGAAGTTTTGAGGGGATTGTGGAACATATATTGAATTTGATTCAGAAAGCGGGGAGGGGACGAATGTTGATTGTCTTGGAGAAAGAACTAAATATAAGCTGTTGAGGGGATTAGAAACCATGCTGATAGACTATGTGCCCCGACCATCTTTAAAAATGGCAGCTTGCAAGGAATGGTAAAAGTGCAATACAAAATGTTGCAACCACTAATTACAGAGCTAATAAGGCTATTCAGCTGATCTACAGCGCAATATAGCTATCAGAGCATCTGATTTCAGGGAGTAGGTTACCTTTGACATAAGCGAGTGATGTTTGTTCTCCCTGAGGTCCGCTGGAATCATCTTGTATCACCGCGGTAACCCGTTTAGACTTGCTCTTCTCACCCTTCGTCCGGTTGCTCTCCTGTGAGGCATCTGAGGCAGCTGTGATGGACAGGTGCAAAAGTCAATATATTGACCATGATCATTTTCACAATGAAATCATTTGAAAAAAAAACTAGAGCAATTCGACTGACACGCAGTCAATAAATATGCCTCCGCCTCTTTGCTATTCTCAGAAAATGTGTATGTTTGGTGGGCAATGTACCATTGCTCCAATGCTCCTATGTGAAATGAAAATATCACATTATGTTTTTCTAAGTTTAGCCAAGTTTGGCTATGTTCAATGACTTTTGACCTCTTACTTCTTTGACTTCCAATCTAACCAGTCTGTCTAAATCCATCCTTGTATCAAGTTTGTTTAAAATTAGCCAATTTTTGGGTGAAGTTCATTGACCTTTGACCTTTCAGGAATTTTACCCAAACTTCACCAGTGTACCTCCATGAAGTAATACATCTCTGTACTATGTTTGGTTTGAATTGGATCATTAATATTGGATTCAATGTGAAAAATATCTATTTGGGGGCAATTTTTAGCCAATTCTGGCAAAGTTCATTGACCTTTGATCTCTGACCTTTGAGAAATTTCACAAAAAATGTCATGCAGTCTACCCCCAAGAAGTGATCCATCGTTGCACCATGTTTGGTTGGTATTGCATCATTGGATTTTGATACATTTTGAAAATTATCACTTTGGGGGCAATTTTTAGCTAATTTTTGGCAAAGTTCATTGACCTTTGACCTTTGAACTCTCAGGAATTTTACCCAAACTTTCACCAGTCTACCTCCATGAAGTGATGCATCTCTGTACCATGTTTGGTTAGAATTGCGCCATTGGATTTGGATTTGGGTTCATTGTGAAAAATATCAATTTTTGCAAAGTTCATTGACCTTTGACCTCTGACCTTCCAGCAATTTCACCAACAATGTCACCAGTCTAACCCCAAGAAGTGATCCAACGTTTCACTATGTTTGGTTGGAATTGCACCATTGCACTTGGATTTATTGTGAAAATTTTAAAGTTTGGGGCAATTTCTAGCCAATTTTGGCAAAGTTCATTGACCTTTGACCTCTGAACTTTCAGGAATTTACCAAAAATGTCACCAGTCTATCCCCAAGTAGTGATCTATTTTTGTACAATGTTTAATGAGAACTGCATCCTTGGATTGGGATTTATTATGAAAAAGGTCAATTTTTGGCACATTTTCACAAATTCCATTGACCTTTGACCTCTGACCTTTCAGGAATTTTACCAAAAATGTTACCAGTCTATCCCCAAGTAGTGATCCATCTTTGTACTATGTTTAATGAGAATTGCATCCTTGGATTTGGATTTATTGTGATAAAGGTCAATTTTGGGCAATTTTTACAGAGTTCATTGACCTTTGACCTTTGACCTCAATCAGATTTGACCCCAATTTTACACACTTCATTAGTTTAATGCAATACATACATGTACCAAGTTTGAAGCAAATCTGCTGAACGGTTCTCAAGATATTGCCAAAATGGATTCGGGACGGACGGACGGACGGACGGACGGACAACCCGAAAACATAATGCCTCCGGCCACTTCATGGCGGAGGCATAAAAACTTTTCAATTAAATCCTTTACTGTCAATGAAAAGAAGTTCTCTGCTAATAAAAAGAGTGGTACAAAAGGACATGTAGTCATTCCTTCTTCAAAATAACACAAACCTTCTTGAAATATGATGAAATAAGCAGTCTTTGTAGACCTGCAAATATACAGTATGTGTGCTGATTGGGCTGTTCTTATGGTAATTTTCATTGACATGACAACAATCATGGCATCTCAAACGATCTAGATAGAGTGCAGTGACCTTTCAATTTGCTGGGGGACCCTTCAAAGTAGCCGATAGTTACAAGGCTAACCCTCTCAATACCAAACACAGAGACCCCAATGTGGAATGCAATAGAGTTTATTGTTTATGGGACTGAAATGGTTAACACGATCATCTGCAACATTTTCCTGTGTTTTACCCGCTTCATTCTCACCGATCGGTTCTCCTTTCCGTCTTCGGATTCTCTGGCTTCTCCGGGGAGACTCTTCACTGCTCTGCATAATCGACGAGCTGCGGGAGTAGGGAGATAACACAAACACAGAACAGACAAATATTAGGAAAATACAATAAAATCCAAGACTTACCCTTGTATCTACCAGATAATTCAAGTCGTGCAGTCAGAAAAGTATGCTGGACAGCAGTTACTGTTGCCGGTATATATCTGCATAATTTCATACGAAAGCTACACATTCCTAGGGACTTAGTGCACTTAAAAAGATAAATCAATGACCAATGGGTGGTCTTGCCTACAATTCACACCAATTTAGGAGTATATGTCATAAGTCTGGAATATTATTCAGGAGTAGAACGAGAGAAAGACACAAAAATAGGTAGCATGTTTGAAATCCATGCAATCACTTGAAATGTAATATCCCCAGAGCGAAAATGACTTGCACAAAGACAATACAGAACATACACTGATTCAAATAGAAACGATCTCTTTCAGCAGCAACCTTAATAACCAGAACTCAGCAATTGACGATTCACATCACCAACTGCTGTTCAATTATTTTTTAATATTTCAATAGGTCTAATTCTCCTTCAGCTTTTTACTATAATCATTTGCTCCCCATGAAGGTTCTCTTACCTAGGTGCTTGTGTTTGAGATTCGGGAACCTTTCTCTTTCTGCCCCTTTTCGATGAGAGGTTTGGAGATTCACTCACAGATCTGGGTATTCTGCAGCTATAACATAAACAAAGCCATTATCATGAGGTTTCATTCCAATAGGGAGGAAACCCATTTTTTATCAAGACACATTTTTGGGGGTAAACTACTAATTTACTACATAGATCCATAAAAGATAGGTCAAGTTGATAAAACCACAACTCTTTCAGCACATTATATCCCCCCCACCAAAAAAAAAAGAAAACCTTCAAAATATGTTTAATTTGTAAGACCCGTACTCCAATTATCTTTTTATCATATCTATAGCTATATTTAAGATGTGAGTTACATAATAGATTTAGTATATCAAAGATAGACCGTATTGATCGCACCTTAAGTATACACGTATATCAATATCGTATGTTACATTCATAATGGCTCTGGCATTGTGTTTGCTTAAGGAGCAGGCATGGAAAGAGAAGTTATCTAGTTCAACTTTTCTTTTCTGGAGTTCCTGCGTCTTATTGATTATTTTATTTCTTGTGATGTTCCACTGTATTCTGTACTTTGACCAAGGTAAAACAAATATAATAAGAATTATTTTTGTGAAAGGGCTATTTAGGGTACTTTCAATTCAAAAATATTTTGTGACATACACCCAGAAGGAAGGATAGCGTGCGCCATCTTGTAAATAAATGAAAAATATGTCAGAAGAAAAATCTTGGAATTGTGAGCAATCGACCAGAAATGGCCTGGAATGGAGTTCAAATCGCTCTGGTTTCAAGATTTTTCATCTGACTTGTTTTTGATTCATTTACAAGATGGAGCATGCAATCCTTACTACAGGGTGGATGCCTAAAATGTCTTTTGAATTATGTTACTTGAATCCTTTGATGATCTACGTTAGTCAGCAAAATCAGGACTGTAAAGCAACCACACACAGCGGACTCCTTACCTCTTTCTACATTGAGGGCAGAAAAGATGCACAAAGTCCTCCACGCTCCTTGGGAAGAAGTCCACCACTCTTACCTTCAGACGGAACAGTAGAGGGCGTGCCAGCATCTGCAGCACGCTCGTGAACTGAACGTTGTGGTGGCTAGTCACAACTGCAAAAGGAAAATAATATACAACTGCTCATGAAAGTTGACTCTATACCCCAGTTTGTATTGTCTGTCCATCATGAGCGTTTGGATGAGATATGACAGCATGTCTGGCTCAAAATCTAATCAATCAATTCTCCCTATCGCATATAGCCGATATCAACAGATATCACCTCACGATACTGATATTTCATTGATTGCTCTTGGGACGTTTACTTCTGGTAAGAGTTTGGTGCGTATTCAATTCACGCAATAACGCACAGAATCTGTCATTTCAACCCCCGTAAATCTTGTAATATTAAAATGGAAGGGTTGTTACATGGACGAACGAATTGAAAAAAATACTACCAATCACTCACTGTGAAGTTTTTGCCTACTTCAACATTGATTGTGGATGGACTAATGAAAGAATGAAAAGACACAAGCAAGATGATGGCTATAGAATCTTCATAAACTGGAAGTTCATATCCCAAGAATTAAAGGTAAAAAATTAGAGTGCCACACACGCTCAGATTCGGAGAGCTATATGTGATAGGGAGAATTGTCCTATCATACTTCAACATTGTAACTTTAAAGAGATTCTGTAAAATATTTCTAGACTTCAAGTTTTAATGGTAAAATCTCAGAATTTACCTTGACCTTTTATCATATCTAGCCTAAACAGTTTTGATTAATTGTCCTCTCATAAATTTTGTGAAAGCATTTCTCTTTCAACATACCTTCCAAAAATAAATAAATAATTATACTTTAAAAATATTTGATTTAGTTAGAGTACATCCTTTTGTATTTACCTTAACCCTATCTAGCCCGGGTGGGGGCAAAAACAGCCCCCCCCCTCGACATTTTTCGCAATAAATTTGTAACACGACAAGATCGTGCTGCGACGTTCCATGACTTTTTTCCTTCAAGTCTCACGCAACTTTTAAGACCAAATTTGCGACGCGGGGGTACACGGTTCCAAAGTTACGTAACATTTTGTATGTGCATGTCAGACCAAAAATTGCTCAAAAATGTGATTTCATGTACAAATCCAATGCAAATTCTGTATCTAGCCAAAATTCATAAATGTATCATTATTTCTATTTCTACTGATGAAAAACAATCAATTTCATGTTATTTATGACTGAAATAGTGTTGCCAACGATTTCCATCGAAAAAACAATGAAAAACATGAAGTCGAAAAAACAATGAAATACATAAGAAATTCAAAAAAACAATAAAATACATAAGAAAAACTTTGATATTGCCATTTTTTTAATCCTAATTTGATAATAATCCTAAGAAGAGTGTCTGGACTGATATCTAGGAGTTTTGGGGCTAAATTTCCAGATTTACAACCAAATTATGATTTATATGCATTTAATTAGCATAATTAATTAATTAAAAATAAGTTTAAATAATTTTGGTGTAATTGACAATTGAATTGTGGAGATTACGGCATCGGTGACGTACGTGCCAATTTTCGTCGCGATCACGCGATCAACGGCCGAGATCTGAGGGGGGGGCTGTTTTTGTGGAGATTACGGCATCGGTGATGTACGTGCCAATTTTCGTCGCGATCACGCGATCAACGGCCGAGATCTGAGGGGGGGGGGCTGTTTTTGCCCCCCCCCCCCCCCCCCCGGGCTATGCGATTTCAAAATAGCCCGGGCTATATAGGGTTAAGGCCTACTAGGTTGTCTTGCCCATTATATTTTTTGTTGTTGCCTATTGGTCTTTACTCCTTTGGGAGTATTATCTTCTTATAGGGGACAGCATCCCATAAATCTAGCACTTTATTCCCTGTACCATCATTAACAGAAATTGTTTCATGTTTGTTTCTTTTGTGATTGTTTACCATTTATATTATGTGATGTATGAACTTAAAGAAATAGATCAAATCAATCAGAAATGTTTCAACTTAAATGGAATTGATGATCAATTTTACTCACCAGAATTTGGTTCCTGCATGCATCGGAGCTCCTGACCACTACCCAGCGAGCTAGAGGTCGGCACGCTGGTCAAGGCGTCTGTCTCCCTCTGTGGTTGACCTCCTGGCACCTGGCTGCTGTCATCAAGGAGCTGCCAGTCGTGTTCGTCGAGCTCGATGCCGTTGATCAGCGAGTAGTTCCCAGCACTCCCCGTGGGCTGGCTGGGCCTTGGTTGTGATTGGGTCGTGGGCTGGGTGGAGGGCTTTTGCTTGCTGCTCGTAGCCGTAGGTCGGTTTTTGCTGATGTCTTCCATTCGCCTGCACAAAGTACGTACCAGTATGCACGTTACCCTTTGCGTGCCAGACACACTCATGCTCTATGGGAATTTGTGTGCACTACTCATGCCAGAATGCAACATTGGCGCAGAAGGAATCAATGCATGCAGTATACAAACTGTACAACCCTCATAAGACTCTTGGGAATTCTCTAGGCATTATGTGCTTATGGACTTCACTGGCTGGTGTTAGCTGAACAATTAGGGATTTTAAAATGAATATCCAAGGCACAATCAGTCATTCACTTTAAAGGAGAGTGAAAATTAAAGTAAATTGAATTGAATAAAAGCAGAAAAAGCAGGAAACCAGATTGATTTGTGAAGTTTGTGAAGACTGGAATGATTATAGTTCTTGTGTACCATGCATAAACAAGACAATACCCAGAGCATCACTTGCCTGCCATAGGATAGAAAGCAAACTTTCAGGGCTAGTCAGTAAGACTTTGAAACACAATTAATTTTGTTATATGTCTGATTTTGCTCAATCTTGTGCTCACCAGCTTGACTCATTTTTCTGCTTTTACTCAAGTCATCTTACAATAGGGGTTTCATTCTGCTATAATTTTTGCACCCATGAATCATGCTGGAAAAGGTCAGTGCTTAAAAACAATTGTCAAATACATTCTTTATCCATCTGTTTTATCTGTTCTGTCTCAGCTTTGTTTTTCCATATATGAGGAGTCTACTCCTGTCAGAAACCAAGAAATCCTAGGGTGGTATGCGTGAAGTTTGAACATAAGTCCTCAATGATCCATACCTGTGATTGGCCAGTTCACATAGTTTCTGACTTAAGACATTTTTTTCAAAACATTAACTTACTTTTTTAATAGCTCAGACAGTTTTTGACAAAGGTCCTTTTAGATCACTCACTGTTTCATCAGTCGGATGTCTTTATCCCACTCCTGCATGACGACCAGGCCACGCCCGTAGGCTGTCCCACGATGCAACACCAGCTCAATCATGCTGGTGGTGTTGTCTCCCTCTTTGGCAGGGATGCTAGAACCCGCAGCCATCGCAGCGGGTACAGCGGCATTTGGTGGTGTGTACTGAGCAGCGTGGAGGTTGTAGAGTCTGATGAACTGACCAGGCTGCATACAACAAAAAAAAAACATCAAATGCAAGGAAGTAACCCATTCTGTGTGAAAAGCTCAGACTGTTCAAACTTATTAATAGTGATATGGTCTTATTTCCCCAGGGTAGCCTCATCAGTGAGAACACTGCTTCCATGAGGGTCCTGCATTATTACCCAAGTCATTGGATCAAAGGATCCTACCAGGTCCCTATTTCTCTCCTGGGTATGGAGCAGCAAGATGGATGAAGATGTTTTGCTGAGTTCAAACCCTTACCCTCCAGATTAAGAGTCAGATGAATGATCACTACACCGAGCCACTTCCTATCATATTATCAAATTTACTTGAAGCAGATAAAGAAGATGAAGCATTTGGTGCAAATTTGCAGTCAAGCAAACAATATTAAATGGGCTGAATTGCTGAACTTTTGGCAAATCATGTTGCAAAGCAAATAAAGCCATGAAGTAATACATTATCTCCCAAATCAGTAAAAAAAAATTGACATTCCAATTTATCTTTAAACTAATCTTGAATAGCTCTACTAACCCACTCAGGACTGTGTGGCCTTCAGAAGTTGCTTTGATACAATGACTGGTATTGTGCTATCTCTTATTCGTCTCTTATGCTGTCTCTTATTCGAGACAGAAAAAGGGGAAGAAGAAAATTGTACATCCGCTTGTACTGAGTGCCTGAACAAGAGACATAGGCCAGATGTCAGGCAAGCTATCTGAAAAGCTAAATTGCCCAGCTGGATAAGTGACGCATTGGTGCAGATATTATTACAATGCTGAAATGTGGTGCACACCTTGAGTTCTTCACCAGCTTTCATGTGGTTGTCGTAGAGGGCGACATCTAGAACGAGTCCCTCTGCCCTGCATGCCAGCTCAGTGTCCCACTTGACCTCCACTTGGCTCACGTCCAGACTACGCACTGGCCTGTAGGACAGCACAGGTATATAGAGATATACAGATATGAAGAGTTTCATTACAAAAGGGATTAACTCCACTTCAAGCCATTCTCAGCAAATCAACATTTTTTATTTTATTGCTTTCCACTCTACTCAACCATATGTGATCTGTCGCCTAAAATCCACCAATAAGTCTCAACAAATCATTTAGAGTATAGCATACATATTACAAATAAACAAATTCACAGCTACTGAATGATATATAACTCATCTCCTTCAGTATAGGAGAACCAACACAGATATAAAGTTATGTTACAAGAAATCATTAATGTTTTCATTTCATGTTCTGCTTCATTGCTGCTTTTGCAGTCTTTTTGGAATTGAGTGGAGTTGGATTTAGTCCCTTTTGAAATAAAATATGATTTACCATCTTAAAATTTCATCTGGAATTTGAAAAGGGGATAAAGTGCATTTTATTCTCACCTACAAAATAATTTTTTTAATATAACAAAATAGATTATGAAAATATATAGATTTAATTCCTTTTGGAATAAAACTGTATTATGTCCATGCTATTCTTTGCTCAAACTACAAATGACAAAACCTTGATAGTTTTTTACGTGTGATGGTGTGATCACATACAGTATTAAGCAGATTGGGGAAAAAATCACAAAGGCCTACCATTTATATTTGGTTCCATCCCACACTTTAATCAACACACAATTCTCTGCAGGAAGCATAGCCGTGGCGACGACCTGGCAGGTCAGGTCAAAATACTCTCGGGTCACCATCTCAGAGAGAGTCCAGTTCTTGCTGGCTAAGGGCACAACAGTCTGTTGGGCCGCCCAATCACGCAATTCTTGCACCTTCAGTGACCGAGAGAAGAAGAGAAGAATGAAAGGTGCTAAATTGAAACCTGCTGAACTGACCACCTGTCTAGAAAGACTACCTGCCTATAAAGACCACATTTCCCTTGAACAATGTTTCTCATTGTATTCAAGTATTAAAGTAACCTGTATTAAAGTAACCTGTACAAAAAGACCACCTGTCTCGTCTCCCTTGAGTGGTCCTTAATCAACACATAAAGGTTTCACTCTCAATAAATGATAAAATTTAATAGATACAATTTGCACAACAAATTGAACACTAGACACAATCTCGTATGTACAGAAGCAGAATTGAGTCAAAGTGGCCACAATTTGTGCAGAGTTTACCATGCATGCCACAGAAAGAGGCTTCCAAAGCTCTCAATAGTCTCACAAGTGAAGTTCTCACTAGATGCCCTGGGGGTGTTTCACCAAGCTGTTTGTAAGCTACGAATGACTTTATGAACCACTGGTGATCCCTTCTTGTGCAAAGTCACATTCTCAATGATTTTAATTCCCGTCAGCTTAAGTTAAATCTGATGTTTATAAATGAAAATTTTTGTTAACAAGGCTTTGTCTGAAAACAAAGCTTATGATTTGTCAAATTTATGAGGATTGTTGGAAATTAACTCCCAATATGTTACAACAGGAAGAAAGTGTGGTATCCCATTAAGCACAAGAAGGGATCACCAGTCGTTCGTAAAGTCGTTCGTAGCTTACGAACGGCTAGGTGAAACACTCCCCTGGGCTCAATGTGGGGCACTAGGCTTGCTGTATCTTTTCATACCAAACAGTTCATGTCGTACCTTTCTCTTGTCCTCATCTGTCAAGGTGAAGTTTTCACTAGATGCCCTGGGCTCCATGGGTGCGCTAGGCTTGCCGTCAAATACCACACAGGAGAAGCCACTACCTCGGGTACCCTGGTAGTCGCCCTGGTAACTCTGAATCTGCATATTTTACGATATTCCAAGAAAAATATTAAAACTCCAAAAAATATAGCATACTCTGGGAGTCACTGTTATAAACCCTCATATTTCATTATGACAGTCAAGCTTTTTTTCAAAGAAACAAATGACTTGGTGCACATTACCTGCATAAATGTTGTAAAATGAAAACAATTGACTTTTAATGACCAAATTTCAAGTAAACTCACCACAACCCTATGCATTATACCCTATGAATCTTTCACAGGTTTGTATTATCAGTGTGGATAAGTGGAAAAGAAAGCACACGCGTAGCTCACACGTCTGTCACTCACCCTGAGTCTATGCAGCCTGATGACGTCCCCTATGCTGTGCACCTGGGGTAGCTTCTGAACGTCCTGGTGGAAGAAGACACACTTCAACCCATGCTCATCTGGGCCCAAGGAGGGGTCCACTATGGTCAGCAACATGCAGTAGTCTGCCAGGGAGAAGGGCACTTGTGAATGAATGCGAATAGAGTACCGAGGTGTGACGTCGTATGAGCATGTCGTCAAGACAACTGGTTAAAAAAAATGGGCTTGGAGCAAAGAGCGGTGATCATAGTGGGAACTCTCATTGGGAGTGCCCGACACTAGCCTGCTAGACAATGTCGCACCAGTGAAACTCTTAAGTGATGTTGTTTAAAGCCAGGAACCTGTATATATGAATATGACAACAGTACATTATTCTATCAAGCACACTGACTTCAGAATGTGCAGAGATCTTCATCCTCTAGTATGTGAAAATGATATACATATTATATTCACACACACACACACACACACACACACACACACACACACACACACACACACACACACAGCGATAGAGAGACAGAGGAAAAGAGACAGACAGACATACAGATAGAAACACAGACAGAGAGAAAAAGCACTTTTGTGCATCAGAGATATTTAGTCATTCCATTATTGCTACTAAATGCTACAACAACACAAACTTGAGTCCAGGATAAAAATTTCAAGCTTGCCAAGTCTTACCTGGGCCTCTTGTTTTATAGGGCAGCTTGAAGAACTTGATGATGCCGTAGACATCCACAGAACGGCTCTCCTTGATGTCCTTCAGTGAGGTGTACTTGTACATCCTCAATGACTATCACATACAGAAAACAATGCAGGACAAAGTCAATGTACCTGTATCTTCACATTTATATTCATATATCCTCAATGAATTAAAAAGTGAATGAGGGACAAATCAACGTCTCATCACATTTATAGTTTCACTATGAGTTAAGCATCACTATAAATTCTTGCAATATAGTTTGATTTACTCACTCTTCTTCTGGGGGCTGGCAGATGGTAAGGGTGGTTTAGTGTGCATTCAGCAACTCTTCTCTAGCCTATAATCAGCATTTTCAAACATGATTCAGGTAATGTTTGCAGTTGATAAACCCAACAGAGTTTTGTGATTAGCCTCGCCATCTTGAAACACACAAACATATCCGTTGGGAAATGTGAACGAGCCAGAGTCATATATCTTGCATAAACAAGGCCCTTCATCTCAACTCTTGAAAAGTTGATAACGTGCCATCACAAAATGACATATTGAAACGATAGAGACGGATATAGGGATGGGCTGAGTTTTGGTTTCTGAGATGCACTGTATCAAAGAGGATGATGATTGGTTTTTAATATGACTGGTACCAGTATAAATATATATTAAGATGCACCTTCAGCGGAGATGAGCTGCCATTGGCCAAGACCTGAACCATCCCAGGACGAGTAGTCTTCAGAGGAGACCCGTTGTTCTGAGCAGCTGTTGAGGAGGGCATAGCTGCAGTGGATGCTGTTGTTGCTGATGTTGCTGCCACTGCTGCTGTTGCTGCCACACATGTGGTGGCTGATGTGGATGTGGCAGGTGTTGCTGCAGCTGATTGCTTCGCAGAGGCTGTGGTGCTGGAGGTGGTTGTTGATGATGCAGCCGCTGTGGCCGCTGATTGTGGGTCTTGATTGTTGCCTTGTTGTGGAGATATCTGTGGTTACAACAATACACATGCTTGCACCTTGATCATCATTTCTTTTCCCATCTTATGTAACTTTTCTCACATGGAGGACATCAGTATATAAGAAGAAAAACATTACATACACAACATATTGTACCTTCACAGCAAATATATACAAGCTACATGTGTGCCATTTAATTACTCATAAATATAAATCTATGGAGAAAAGGTCAAAGACAATCCTTTCTTGAACATTTTGACAATCTTTCTCACTTACTCGGAAAGCTTTTAAGGACAACTCAATTCCTCCTACACTCCTATACTCTATGAGTCACCTATTTATGAGCTTTGTAGACTACCTTTTTTTGTCTTTGTGCACGTTGTATTTCCAAGACAATGCCAAGTATGTATACTATAACCTTTTCTAAGTGCCAACACACTGGACGTTTATATTTCTATAAACACAAGCACTGCTGTACATTATACTCTCTCAATATGATTTTGAATCACTGTGAGATCCAAAGCTCATGAAAACAAATTGTTGTGAGATTTAAAGCCCACAATATCGAAAGAGATAAAGTTGTATGATGGACCTACCCAGACTAGCGGGTGGCTTCTGTTCTTGTCTATCATGAGGTGGCACTCGTGGTAGTGGTCTTTCTGGACAGTGTGCGACCTCTCTAGCACTCCGTTACTGATGAACAGCGTGTCCTGGAAGACGTAGAAGAAATAATCAAAGAAATGTTGCATATTACTGGCACAACCATTGCAAAATGCTTGTGATTCACTGATTCCACGATAGTTACACCGGTTGGCATGGCGTAAGCTCACCAAATGAGCTCCTCAAACACAGTGAAACCTGCAGATGAAAGGACTGCTCCAGGGAAACATATAATGTGGTCTTTTTAAGCAGGTGGTCTTTATGTAAAGGTAACTTCAATACCAGTTTCAATGACACATAGTATTCAAAGGAAACAAAACAGTGGTTCTTACAGAGACATGGTCTTTTTTTATACAGATGGTGTTTATGTACACATTACTTCACGACATGTTTCAATGTGAAATATTGTTTAAAAGAAACAAAAACAAATTGTCTTGTATAGACAGGTAATTTTTCCATACAGGTAGTCCCTATAGCAGGAGGGTGTTTCACCAAGCTGTTCGTAAGTTACGAACGACTTTACGAACGACGGTTGATCCCTTCTTTTGCTAATTGCGTTACCACACTTTGTTTATTGAGAATCTGATTTAGCACATGAAGGGATCACCAGTCATTTGTAAAGTCGTTCGTAACTTACAAACAGCTTGGTGAAACACCCCCCAGGTATCAATAATGGGGTCTGGCTGCAGTATCTTCAATTCCTTCCAAAAGATCTTCTTGTGATTGCTAGACTCTATTTTTTTTCAGCCTGAATTAGAAATGTCCAAATGCCTGAAAGCCAGGCTAGTTTTGACGTGGCTCCAGTTGTCAGCTCACTTACCCCATTGTTGATTGGATCCAGACCAACAGCAAAGTCTCCCAGGACGTAGACGTTGATGAGAGCAGAGGGTGATTCCTGCAGGACCAGCTTAAAAACCGCCATCTTTCCCCTCGTCACCAGAGGTGTGCGCGACTGAACCTGACCCTGTGAAACAAAAAACATCTCAGTTTTAGTCAGCACTGTTATATGTTTAAGCCTAGCCACGATCAAATGGCCAATTCATTAATAATTCATTTATTTATTCATTCATTAGGTACCTGTATTATTTTGACAGGGAAGCTTCTTTAGTGGTTCTGAATATTGTTATAAGGATAATACTTTATTTACGATGAAAAAATACAACAATTTAATGAATTACATGAATAAAATAGGTGTCTGGGTGGGGTTGGGAGTAGGGGTAGGCAGAATGTCGAAATAGGCCCTTAATTCAATGAGAGCAAAATTGATAGAGGACCACATAGTATTCTATATTTTCCTGATTCAGATATTTGTCTTTAATTATGTAACAATTACCTTCTTTAAGTGCCGTAAATGGTTTATGTCGTAAAAGGAACTTCAAAGTTTTGTTAAAGAAAGTAAGGGACAATGATCTTTGCCGGACATTTACAACCTTATACTGATCAAACGCAGTGTTGACGTCTGATTGTAACATTTTTGGAAGAAAACTCTATAAACACCATTAGCAATCAACTTACGGTCACATATCTGTTGAGCAAGGAGCTGGTGGGTTGGAGTGAGCCGAGTCCGGCCTTCTGAAGGCCAGCTAATTCTTTCCCCCGGTCTGCCATTTGTTTGACCACTGACATTTTGACAGGATTTTAGCATTCCTACAAGAACCAATGCAACAGAAAAAGATTCAACACCATCAGTGCTAAATTGATTACAATTTTCAAAAGTTTGGCAAGTTTAACATCATGGTCAGGAATGCTATATTTTCAGATCAACTTTTACACGTGGAATTAGTTACACTTTTCAGTCAGAGTGTTATCAGCTGTTTTTTCAAGCCTCTCAGCATGTACAAAGTACTGTAAATTTGTGTAATACTCACATTAATTTGTAATAAACATCATGATTACGAAAAACATTCAATAGTAATCTTCGCAGACCTGGACAAAATTACGGCACAAAATGTAATATCAAGGCAACTGTAGATACATTTGTAGCTGCAAGTAGAACCAGGTTGGTCACCAGAAATCTTTTACGCCCGGCTCAGAAGGGCAGAATGTCACTTCTTGTCAGGTAAATGTGTTGGACGTGTTGTATTTAACTATGGAACGTGTGGCTCAAAGAAAGCAAACAAGGAAAATCATAAGACTGATACTGATTTAACGGGTGATGCAATAAATTAACGCGTGGCACAAAAGCACTTTCTGGACCTGACGCATGGTGTTTGTGTGGCGTTCGCGCGTTTTTTACACTGGGAACCGCCCGAGTAGAACAGAGGTCACAGTTACACTTACCATAATGGTTTCCTCAAGCAGCATTAATAACAACAACACGTTCAGCATACGGGGTATCTCCCCCGCACAGTTTAGACACAGGGACGTAAAACTAAACATGACATCTACCTCATGCATCAGCCAATTGAAAGCAAGGAAATGGCCTGCACAGTTTGGCCAGTGTCCAATTCAAAAGCTTGTCCAGACATGCCTAGCACCCATTCTTACACTGTCAGAATTTGGTTTCATGCTTGCCTGACCTCATTGTAGGCAATAAGATTAGAAAAGTTATTACATACATGTAGCTGCATAGACACCCAGCATTATACGGTGCATGTTAACGTGGAGGTATAGAATACATTCAATTAACAATTTCTAATTTGAAGAAAAACATACATGTAGGTCAAAATGCAAAATAGGAGTCGAGATAAATACAAATTGTAGGTATTCATATTTTGTCTTTACCTTTAATACCTCTTGAGCCCAGATATTGGTCAAGTGCGCTAATAACCCACATTTGTTTTTTTTCCAATTGATGCTGATTCTACCAGTCAAGTCCAATAATTATGGATTAATCTACAGTGTGCATAAATTACATTGACACCATACAGTAATATCAATGAAATTCTAGGTTCAGCAACTATGAAAAGGCTCTCCGCTCAAGCCCTGGTTTCTTAGCGAATGGATTGCAATTAACTAAAAGATACTTAAAAACTCTACCAAAAAAAAAAATCATTCACAAACAAATCCACCCCTAAATCTAGTCAATGAGTTTTACAAATTCATTGCCATAGAATATTGCTTTCACCGAACAGATCAGTGAATCTTTAAGGTTAAATTCAAACTCACTAGGTAGATGTAAAATAGAAATGAGACACAGAAGAGTCCTGAATATGTTTGTGTACAAGAGGGGGTTATTTCATGTCCATGACTATCTTTAAGTAGATTTATTGATGTGTGTCATTGGGATCAAGTGCTGTTCACTCATGTGTTGCTGCAGTGTCACACTGACAGGGAAAAATAATAAGGAAATGTGGAAATCCATGTAAATAGGTCTGTTATATTATAATTATACCTGCAGATTGGCCGACTAACAGTAACATTAAATGTTCTTTGAATGTTTCCATGGTGAGAGTGTACTAATAAATACTATTTAGAAAATAGCAAAACTTTCGGTAACACCATGTGGTTGTATTCTTTCGGATAATTGGCCCACTTATGGGGTGAAGAAAGGAAAGGAAAGTGAAAAGTGAAAAGGAGAGGTGAATTTTTATATTTTATAACACTTACACAAGACTATTTTTAGCTTTAGTTTTCGGTGTTTTAAACCGAAAATAAATGGGATGGAATGGAGGTAGAAGAAGAGGGTGGGTGTTGATGAAAGTTGTGAACTAGTCACAAAGTAGTGATAAAGAGAAAAGAAAAGAAAAGAAAATGAGAAAAGTGTAGAAAAGTTATAGTCAGTTCTGCAACTAACTATAGATTTCTTTCAAAATCTGAAAGAGGGAGTATTCCATCCCATTTATTTTCGGTTTTAAAAAACACCGAAAACTAAAGCTAAAAATAGTCTTGTGTAAGTGTTATAAAATATAAAAATTCACCTCTCCTTTTCACTTTTCACTTTCCTTTCCTTTGTTCACCCCATAAGTGGGCCAATTATCCGAAAGAATACAACCACATGGTGTTACCGAAAGTTTTGCTATTTTCTAAATAGTATTTATTAGTAACAGTAACATGTTGTTACATTCTAGCCAGCAGATAACATTCTATAATGGAGATTGAGTCAGGTCTTTGTCAAACCATGTCACTTGTCTTGTTGCTGTTGGAAAGCCAGATTTACATAATATTAAGCATGTACACTCCAGCTCAAAGGAATTGGCATAGGGAAAGGGAAAGGGAAGAAAGGGAAGGAGCCACAGTTTTAAACCGCGGTATATTTTGTCCAGTTCAGCATAAAACATGATGCTTTTGGGGCTAAAACAAACATGAAAGAAACATATTATTGAAGGTTTGACAAAAATCGATGAAAGGAAAAGAAAGATTAGAATTGTTAGAGTTTGACATTTCAATTTCCTGACGTCATGTGCGAGCTGATCTCCCATATGCTGTGTACAATATAATTACATAAATTGCTCTTTTTCTGTTTTTGACAACGGAATGTTTTTTTTTCATACAGATAGATGTGTAAAAACGTATTGCTAATGATGTATCAAATGCATACGTCCAAGGATAATATTTTTTTTAGAAAATGCATATTTCGCAAAAAAAATGTTGAGCCAAGGACACTTTTACCAATCAGTTGATTTCACTCTGTGAAGTAAATTGACACACATTTTCGAGCTGCAAAGGTTGTAGAAATCTATTTACCTGTAGAACCTCTGCATATTTAAATTGATATTACCCCAAAATATTGGAAATAATCTAGTCCTTTAGGATTTGATGACAATTTTGATCAACATTCTTGAGTCTCAATTAAAGTTACAATGTGAACATTTGCAGGCAAATTAAACACAGAAATTCATGAAAATATGCAGCAACCTAATACTTTTGTCAAGCAGAAAATTACAGAGCTTAATAAACTAGCTTGATCGACCTTTACTATTAGCAACGATTCCACCAACACGCAATCAAAATGTGCAAGCTTCTCATATCATATCTGTTTTGACATCGCGCACAGTTGTTGAGCTGACCCACACATAGTAAAAGCACTGAGAATCCAACGTGGACTGATGTGTGTGCAGTTTTAACTTTTCTATAGGAATATATATTGTTGGTATTTAACCCAATAGATGTTACATAATTGTGAGAAAACATTGAGACGGCTCCAGTCCATTCCCATAGCCATTGTTGTGAAACAGTCATATCAACGTAAAATGTCCACAGCATGCTCATTGGAATTTAGTAAACAAATTACAATGTAGACTGTCATGTCATGACTGTAAAGATTTGAAGTACTGTTATTGAAAATTGAAATTGAGAAGGGCAAAACTTGAATGATCGGTAATAGGGTATACTGTCTTACACATTTATCGGAGAGCATCTCCATGACCTTGTATGGGACATCACAAAATCAAAATTTTAAAACAAAAACAAAACTCACTTTCAAACCTTCACTTCGACTAGGCCTATATGATCTTTTCATGTGTCTGCTTTTATTGAAACAAAAATAATTTCAGGGTGAACTATCCCTTTAAGAGACAGAGTTAGAGTCACACCAAACTCTCTCTAGACTAGTAGTAGAGCCAAGGTCTAGTTTCTTTTCAGAATCCAGATCTAGTCTTACTTGTTTAGACTCAGTCAGACTCAGAGTCTAGTCTAGACGCTATAGATCTACCTAATTTAACAATTGGCTTAATATTTCACTTTTAAACAATAATACAGCCAATAGGTTGTCATTTTGCAACATCACACACACTAAATACTTACAAAACAGAATCTCCAATATTGTTGGTGACTTTATTCAGTCGAGAATGAACAAAACCAGCAACCATCAAAACTGTCCAGAGCAAACATCGGTATTACTGCATGGGACTGAAATAAGCCAGTCGCTCTCCGAGTACGAGGTTCCGAGTGTACCGTAGTTAGTTTACGTATTTGCATCGAGGTACGGTACCGCGGTGTACCGCAACCGGTTTTGAATTCCCTCCTTTTTTGGTTCGGCCGCGGCGGCTATCCTAGGCCCTGGCCCTAGTAAAGCAGACTTCGTGCACGTAGCTTTATGACGTTGCTTTGGAGATGGAAGCACGAGATGGATGCACGCACCGCTCGACTTCGAACGCGGATGATATCAGTATCAATTTCATTCATTTTTGGCGTGGGGTTTAAAGACCCTAAATAATATGTTATGGAGTTTGTGTCGAGTACAGTGCTTCAAACAGTATGTCCATGGTAATTACTGAGACATACACCCCCCCCCCCCACACACACACACACATTTTCTTCATTTAATCAGAGAAGTATTACATTGACAAAGAATAAAGGTATATAGACCTACATACAACCATTAATCTATAAAATGCGGATTCAACACAGTATCTCTCAACATTGGGCAAGAAATGCAGTCAGGGTCAAGATTGATATATCTCCAAGTTTCAATTTGCAATAAGATGTTTTGCATTGTTGCTTCAGAAGGCACTTGCAAAACAGTTATGTTGAAAACTGCCGCGTATTTTATATTGCACAATGTGCCGCCTCAACTACAACCCCAACTTTCAGGCACGCAAAAAAAAGTCATGTTCACACCCCACTCACAGCTAGCTTCGGTATAATATATTCTTCCAATAAAATACGATTGTACATGCCTCTTAAAAGGCAGCTTTCTAGACATGATGATCGATGAACTGCACATGTGTTGCAGCATTAGCCTACACTGAGAGAGAAATTATGGGCATTCCCGCCCAATATATTACGTAATAATTAGTCTTGTGGGCAAAACGTTGGCACAATTAGTTTCTCATCAATGCATGTAAAATTCCTTCTGCATCATCTATGCAGCCATCATAATGTCGGTCTATTAGTGAGAAGTTTTGTTAGTCTATAAGGACGCTCTTTTTCAATAATTATTTTCAACCGAATGCTTGGCTAATGTATCCGTGTTGACTCTCTTTTTTGAGAACTATTATAAGTGATAATTATGCCGGAGGGTAATACTGGCACTCTTTCTAAATTATACTCAGGACGTTTCACTCAATGGAGTACGTAAATGAGAACAGCACTTTTAAAATTTTATTTTTCTCGGCCATCCTCCTTAACCCACCCACAATACATCATTGTCGCGTCACAATGCGCATCAACTCGCGCACGCGCAATAATCACAATATATTTCGTTGCTATAATAGTTTCTTCCCATACAAAACACACCGTAAACACAAAGTCAGTCGAAGAAATCGTCACGATGCATACTACATGGGTAGTAAACACTTAAGTATATGTTATATGTCAAATTTAGGGTGTAGATTATGATTTTAAAGACAACTTGAAGACAGAAACAACAAATATGGTAAGTGATCTGTTTTCATTCATATTGCCATCGTTAATTTGATGAAATTGAATGCGTCTGACCGAGAAAGGTGAACATTTTTTGTTCTTGTGAAATAGATGGCAACCAAAGGTTGTGTGAAAGTTCTACGAGAGTTGCTGCATTCCACAGCTGGTGGTTTACCCACAACAAAATGATTGTTTTCTTCAGACATAAATTCTACATAAATAAAATTGAATTAGACAGAAAGTCTGGTTTAAATAATAGAATACTAATGAAATAAAACCAGGTTTATGTCCGCCATATCAACCAAAATTGAATTTGCCTTATGACGTGAGCCCGTGCTATGGCAGTTAGAAATCAGCGAAACTTTGATGTTCGAGCATAGGCCGCATCTTTCTGCTGATGGTGAAGCAAACGGTCTACCCCAGACGTAACTAATCATAATCTGATGATACACATCATTCAAACTCCATTTGTATATGACTGTCTGTGTTTTGTTGTTGTTTTCATGTGTGTGTGTGTGTGTGTGTGTTAGTTTGTGGTTAAGTGGCTTTTGATGTGTGTATTTATTTTCTAAAATGTATTGCTTTGTATTTTGATGTTTTTACTTTGATAAAAATAAAATTGAATTGCCCGGGTCCAGGAAATCATATGGAAATATTCACGCGACAGTATGAAAGTATGACAAAGTGTATGACAAAGTGAACCCAATCATCGGGTCTGACGGCACGCGTGTGCATTAGTTTCGGTGTTTAAAGAATTCAATTTAATTCAATTCAATTTTATTTTATTTTCATCAAAGAAAAACATAAAAATACAAATCAATACATTTGAGAAAAAGCATAGATGACGGAGACCTCCGAAGAAAAAGCACAAGGCTTGAGTAAGCAGGAGGTACCATTAACGAATTAACATTACGTGAACAAAATACATTTAAAGGTATGTAACATCATAGTACCACGTATGAAACAACAAAGTGAATACACACATCAAAAGCCACAACCACAAACTAACACACACATACACACACACACACACACACACACACACACACACACACACACACACATACACACACCTTTTTTGTTTTAAATCGTATTTTATTTCTTCCTCATACCACATGACAATAATATATCCCATGAAATCATTTACATAGTTAATTCAATATTCATTTTTTACATTTTATCATTCATAAACAGTTTTACTTGATTATGAAATAACATAAGTTAAATAAATCCGAAAAAATGAATAAACTTGAATCCATCTATACAAATTCTTTAACATTTTCTTTAACAGTTATAGGACTAGTGATATAGACAAAATTACATAAATTTCAAATTATACCATTTTTTTCCATTTACATATCCTTTTTAATCACAATGATTTTGAGGAAGTTATATGAAAACACACTCACCCACGCTTAACACATACCCATCCACACACACACACACACACACACACACACACACACACACACACACACACACACACACACTTCCCCCCCCCCCGAACATATCCACCCCCACACAATACATATAAGTCCACCTTCCCCCCCCCCCCCCCCCTCCCCCCATGTCCGGTGTAACTGCCCCCATTCCCTCACGCGCTCAAGAAATACGGAAATGGAACTGATGCTGTCAGGCGAGCATTATGGATATTTAGAAGGGTAACCACCCAGAACAAATAAGAAAATACAAATGCTATAAGTCCTCTAAATGTTCAATTCTTCCCATTTCTGTAATTGTAACCCTAATTTACAACTTTTGATCGCTAACTTCTCTTCCCTATTTTTATAGTCCGAAATTATCTTTAAGATTTTTTTCATGGAAGGAAGCATTCCTTTTATTCTCGAAAAATATATGATGTATTTTATGATAAGGATAATGGAATTGCACATTTTGATTCTTTGAGAATTTCCTTGGATCCCCATGAAAATTAATTTCCAGTTATTGATGTCTAATTCGTTTAAATTCAATCTATTTGTAATTTCTTGCCAAATTCTTTGAACGTGTGCACAAAACAGAAAAAGGTGTGAATACGTCTCATCCTCCTTTTTAAAAAAAGGAACACAATTTGCCAGTTACAAATCCAAATCTAAAGAGGTGATCTTTAGTATATAGGGCCCCATGTAATAACTTAAATTGAAAATCTCTATGCTTACAACAAATTACTGCTCTTCTCGGTCTTAAAAATATATCCTTGATTTCTTCCTTATTATAGTTATATTGATTATATCCATCTCGCACTTGTAAATTATATTCTTCCTGAAATGATTTAATGAAGTACAATGTAATAGTACACTTTTCTAGATTTTAAGTTAGACACACACACACACACACACACACACACACACATATATATATATATATATATACATGTATATAAGAAAACAACACACAGACAGTCATGTAAAAATAGAGTGTGAATGATGTGTATCAATCAGATTATGATTAGTTACGTCTGGGATAGACCGTTTGCGTCACCATCGGCAGATAGATGCGGCCTATATATGCTCGAACATCGAAGCTTTGTTGATTTCTAACTGCCACGGGCGCACGTCATAACGCAGATTCAATGTTGGTTGATATGGCGGACATAAACTTGACCCACAAACCAGCGTGTCCATTTTGCAGGTCAAAACGTAGAGTTTCGCAATCGCTAAATTTTGAGATGGTTTTGGGCAGGATGTCCGAAACTTAGAGCCGACCGGAGACCGCTGTGCGTTATGGTCCACAGCCAAGTTTCATGATCTTTGCAAATGGGACACTTTTGTTCTTTACCATGGTCTTGATCATGTTCATTACAGGAAGAAGGGGACAGCGAAAGCATTGGTGACGAGCTCTCCTCGTCATCTTCTCAACATACCAACTCGCTGGACGAAGACACACCAGATGCGGAAACCGTTGAGACTACGGAAGAGTACCTGATAGACATCCGGGAGATTAGACAAAGACACAAGTCTCAGGCGTACAAAATTACCCTGGGCAGTTTCAAGTCCACCTTGAGGCGGCAGCTAGAAAGGGTGCAGCGGAAGCGATTCGACAGCGACAGCACGTCGGCTGACGAAACGACGCTGGCCTGGCTCGAGCGCCTGAGGGGTGGGAGGAACGTGTTCCTCAGAATCGAGGGCCAGCGCGGTGGAGTATGGAGTAAGGCGGAGGGGCAGTGCGAGAGATCAGCGAGACAACTTCGAGGTCGTGACGAGCATCTTGCTATTACGGCGAAGGATGATATCCGATATGGGGTGACAAACAGGGAAATCGTAGATTTTTCTAGATCATCAAAGCAACAAAGTACGCAGACAAGGCGCCTTGAAAACGAATTGAACTACGCACATGAACGACAAAATCAGGTTTCCTCCACTCCACGAGAAGTATTCCAGGGGTACCTAGATTCTAGTGACCTCTTAACACGAGAAGACGCTGAGGAGTTTTCATCCCTGATAGAAAAGGCTGTTGGCCCCCCGGAAAGAGCTGGTACCAGCAGAAACCACACTGCACATCCCAAAGGGGAGGAACCGGACTCAGCCGATGAATCCGACGCAGGAGCAAAGCAGATGTCACTCCAGAAATGTACAAAACGACGTGAGGTGAACAAAGCGGTCCGGCAAAAAGGTGAGGTTGATAACATTTGAAAACTAGAACTGAAATCATGATCAGAACGATCACTTGCATTGACGTAATATCGGTTTTTACATGACAGAAAAAAGATAAATTCACGAACTACATCAATCATGATCACGTCAGGAATTGTACAAACGCATCGATAGGTTCGTCTAGAAATGAATGAAATATTGAAAAACATTTAAATCTAAACTTCACAGCAACGAAACTAAGATTATTGGCAATTGTGATTTAATGATCAGAGAAAAACAATGTCATCTTTCACAGTGGTTTGTTTGCATCATTGCCAAAGTTGATAACATGCGGCAACGACGTAAAGCTCTCCCGTAAGCTCTAAACCAAGAGGGTGATATTGATATTTCATTAAATTAGTGTTTGAATAAAGGAAAGGGGGGTGTGGGTGTTAGTGGTGGGGAACGCGATATCGATATACGGTGCTTGCATTCTCTTCCATTACCATGATTGCGGAGGATGAATAATCTTGTGCATTTAAATAGGTTTCTCGAAAACTATTTCTCATTCGTTATGCAACACCCGGTATTATGAGGTATTTGTCGGAATCTCCTTTTTAATTTAAATATTTCAGTTACTAAAATTGTTATTTTGCAACAGCATTCCCTATTTGATAGTGCTTGACAACCATGTTGATTTTATTAGTGTCTATTGGTCATGTTGACCATTATAGATTTCTGGATGGAAAGGGAACGAAAAAGTTGGACTTCCTTCACAATTTTCTCTTTACCAGAGTTTAAAAGTGACCATGCTTGGTTCAAACTTATAACATATTATGATATCTTTTCCAAGTCGTCAGAGTAAATACTCATATGTTTCATTGCTCCTCTTACAATTTCAGATCGAAATAAGACCTTGCATGTTTTGCAATGGAACGAAAAGACAGAGAGTGAAACAGCAATCAGAGAAGAAACGGTAGAGCTATTGGAGAAGAAGGAAGTTATCGGTGCTACCAACAAAAAGAAGAATCGTGAGATTTCAAAGAAAGGATGCAAATCATTGTCGCCGGGGAAGCAAAGACGTCTTCGGCAGTCAGAAAAAATCACGCCCTCTATTGGCTTCCCAACAAATGTGGCAGGAGACGATGGTGGTTGGGATGACGACAAAAAGCGGGTAGTTACTCATATTCCCCATCTGCAGGAGCGAGACACGCCTTCATCCTCTTCTGCTAGTTCTAATAAAAATATCGACAGCACTGACATTCTAACTACATCTGTAACTACGGATGGGAGACCTGACGACCATGATACAGCTTACTCCATTATGCGCACAGGTGAAAGCAGTGGGTGGGTGGAGAGCCAGAAAACCGAGTCCTCCTTGGTCGAGCCTGTCAAGATGTTTGGGAAACTGGGCGGAGGGAAGCGTCGGATTCCAAAGAGAGTCACGAGACGACCTCCTCTCCCAAAGAAGGTCTTAACCAGCTCAGAGAGCGAAGCAGACGGAAATACGAGTCTTGACAATATTTTGAGAAAGTTTGGAATGGATGGTTCAAGCGACAATACACCTAATGATGTTCACTCCAAGAAAGATGCTTCGTACAAAAGTCAGTCGGTACGGATGACGAAAAGAGTTCGCAAAAGATCAAGAGATGTACCGGAACAATTAGGAGACCCTAACGAAGACAGTCAAAACTTAGCTCCAGATATTCCCCATCCCAAACGAGTTAAAAGGTCAGCCCCGTCAGATCTCATTTCAGAAGAGACGGTGGAGACAGTCGTACATAAACGTACAAGTAGAGGCAAGTATTCTTCCAAAAGTTTCGTTCGCAAGTGTCTTCGAAAGAAGCGACAACGGAGACGCTTTAGCAGCGGTGACGAAAAGACAACTAAACAGGGCAAATTATCTGTCCATCAACCGCACCAGAAGAACGACAGCTCGTCTAGCTTACGATCTGAGCCGGACCGTGACAGTGTGAAGACCGACAATGAACGTGTGCCTCTTGATTCAGAGAACCAACAAAGTGCTCACGACGAAATTAGTGATAGGACAACACGCTCTCATCCAAAGAAAGCTCTAAACGAGGAAAACACAATCCCTCTTGTTTCAGAAAAACGGCAAAGTGTTGACGACGAAGTTAGTGATACCTCAACACGCTCTCATCCAAAGAAAGCTCTTAACGAGGAAGACACAATCACCCTTGTTTCAGAGAACCGTCAAAGTGTTGACGACGAAATTAGTGATACGACAACACACTCTCATCCAAAGAAAGTTTTTAACGAGAAAAAAGCAATCACCCAAATCACCACTCCAGTGGTTCTGAGCTTGCAAAGAAAGTCACAAAAATTAGTACGAACGACCTACAAAATTATGTTTTATCTACTTCTGCTGATTTGCGCCATTGTCTTTATTTCGTTTGTAGCAAGGTCGTTTTTGATTTGTAAAATCACGAGCCGATGTTCGAGATGCGATGTGGAATATGCGGTAGAGAGATTCATTAACATTCACAGCAACATCCGTCATCTCAAACAGCCTCCAATTTAGCAAGGAGGCATGGCTAATGATTTCTGAACAAAGAGAATCAGCAAACAGCTAAAATAAGAAAAGGGGACACTGGTGGAAATTCATGCTAAAAAATACTTTCATTTCTTCCCGTGACAATGAACACACGATAATTTGTGTTAACTTATTTTGCACCTTGGCACTGAAAGCTGATTAATCCATTCAACATAACGAACATTTATAATGGAAGAATAAGGAACGAATCATGTGATTGTGCATTGAGCAATGAGATGTCGTAATACTATTCTTTGGTAATCTTTATCATGCCGTGAACAAATCCTAAACAAATGCACATATAACAACAATGCAGATGTATTCCGTGTAGTAGAATAAACTAGTGGTATTAAGCTACTAAGGTTTTGTGTTTATTGTTATTCTGTGGAGTATTTTGATATCCGCCATTGTCTTCACCCCCCCCCCCCCCGTCTCTCTGTCTCTCTGTCTGTCTCTCTCTGTCTGTCTCTCTCTCTCTCTCTGTCTGTCTCTCTCTCTCTCTCTGTCTGTCTCTCTCTCCATCTCTCTCTCTCTCTCTCTCTCTCTCTCTCTCTCTCTCTCTCTCTCTCTCTCTCTTTGTATACCAATTGTCAATGCTTTAACTCGTCTTAGAAATGGAGAAACTCGTTGACTCGAGCATTAATTTCAAAGATATGGGATGGTTGTTGGGGGAGTGGGAAGAGGGGCAAGTGGGAAGAGTGGCAAGGGAGGGGGGGTATGGCATGCAATGTTTTAAACGCGTATGTAGAGTTTTAAGAGTGGAGCAGCGTAATAATAATTCTTAATAATTCTTAATAGGCCTATAAATAATGTGAGTATATTGATTGTTCTTTGGCATTAGCTCATCCGTGAAAAGCAAGAAAGACGGTTCCGAAGAAGGGTAGAAGTCGCTTTGATAATAATGGAAGCTAGAGATGGGGAAATGGACCGAAGGCTATACCAGTTATAGTTATACCAATTTCAATTAAAACAGAAACGTGAAAAAAAAAAACATTCGTCAAGGTTTGACGAGAATCCGTCTAACGATAAGAAAGTTTCTTGATCTTTTGAAATTTTAGTTTTGTGACGCCACGTGCAAGGTGTCATCCCATAAATTATCTTCAGTACAAAATAATTCCACAAATTACTTTTTTTCTGTTTTTCATAACGGAATGATTTTTTTTTTTCGTTCAGGTATATGTGAAAAAAACGTATTTCTAATGATTTATCGAATGCATGGGCAATAGGCTGCACGCTCTTTTTAGAAAATGCTCATTTTGGAGAAAAAAAAGTGTACGCGACATATGGGAGAACAGCTCGAACGTGACGTCACAAAATCAAAACTTTAAAAAAAATCATAACTTTCTTATGCTTTGACGGATTTTCATCAAACTTTTTATCAACATATCTTTCATGTGTCTCCTCTCATTGAAACCAACATATTTCAAAGTCGAACTATGCCTTTTATGTCTCTCTCTCTCTCTCTCTCTCTCTTTGTATACCAATTGTCAATGCTTAAACTCGTCTTAGGAATGGAATGATATCTATGGGATGGGTGTTGGGGGAGTGGGAAGAGAGGAAAGTGGGAAGAGTGGCAAGGGAGGGG
The DNA here is from genome assembly GCA_963669155.1 of Arbacia lixula. NCBI lineage: Eukaryota > Metazoa > Echinodermata > Echinoidea > Arbacioida > Arbaciidae > Arbacia > Arbacia lixula. The sequence continues at coordinate 14,034,255 of OZ022576.1, read as the reverse complement.
GGGGGGCATGGCATGCAATGTTTCAAACGCATGTGTAGAGTTTTAAGAGTGGAGCAGCGTACATTCTAGTAGTGAATAAAATGTATATTATGGTACGATAATAGTGATCATGGAGTCCAACCTGCGCAAAAATTGCACCTCAAGCTGGTCATCTACAGTGTTTGACATGATTTTGAAAAAGTTCTTATTAGGCCTAACGATAAGAAAGATTTTTTATCTTTTGAAATTTTAGTTTTGTGATGCCACACGCGAGGTGTCATCCCATAAATTATCTTTTTGCTTTTTTTTTCGTTTAGGTATATGTGAAAAAACGTATTTCTAAAGATTTATCGAATGAATGGGTAATAGGGTTCATGCTCTTTTTAGAAAATGCTCATTTTCGAGAAAAAAAATGTACACAACATATGGCAGAGAACCTCGAACGTGACGTCACAAAATCAAAACTTAAAAAAAATCACAACTTTCTTATGCTTTGACGGATTTTCATCAAACTTTTCATTAACATATCTTTCATGTGTCTCCTCTCATTGAAACCAACATATTTTCAGGGTGAACTATGCCTTTTATGTGTTACAGCCAATGGTCAATTCACACCTTGGTACAAAGAGGAGAAATACGTCTGTGATACCCTCCCCCCCCCCCCCCCCCCCATTTTCAGTTCAGATAAATTGGTATTTGACCTGCCCATTGGTATTCCATTCACATTTGCTGACAAATGAAAGTTCCCCCGCATTGCTATGAGTAATATCAAATTGTCACAATTTTTAAATTGTACTTGGTAAAGAAGAAAGCAACAATTTTGACGCTTATCAAAAATGATTTTAAAAAAATACAGCTCGAATCAAAGTATTTTTTGTGTAATATTTAAAAAGATTATGTTTAGTGCGATTTTCACTTAAGGAAAAAAAAATGACCAAAAAACTGTGTATATCAGATAATTAAGTTAGAAAACACAAATGCCCATTGTGCATCACACATGTCAATCCACAAGATCTTTTCTACCAGAAGCATCATTAATCATTAATGACACTATGATGGCAGTTGAACGAGGAATTGATAGATCATGTGAGATACACAAAGGTGACTCACGAAGCCAGCCTGTAAAAAAATGACATCTTTTGACTTAATAGTATATACATTTCAGTTTGATTCGAGTCGTAACTTTCAGACAATTATATTTTAAAAATGTCTTCTTTCTCCTTTTATTATTATTTTTTTTTACACCAGTCCTGTACAGATCTAGAACATTCATACATGTAATTTATTTTCGACACTACTCTGTTCTAATATTACATGTATCTAGACAGAACAAAACAGAACAAAACAGAAGAAACTGCGCCATCTGCGATTGAGTTGCGCACAATCCAACAATCTATGTGAAGAAAGAAGAATCTCGATTTACTTAATGGCGATTGGAACTTCGTTGTCGAATTAACTGAATACAATTCATTAAAGCTTGGCTTTTTAGTGATGAGAATCGCACTTTTGCTAAATTGGTTCTTTCTGAGGCTGTTAGGATTATTTTAGTACTCAACAGAATTTACCATCTCCCAGCAGTCGACATTTATTCCGAGTCGAACTGGCCTCTCATCATAGGACTTTTTAGGAGCAGAGCCGCACACGGAACAAGGGGACACGGGGGATTTTCGGCCTGGGCTTTCCCCCAAACCGTGATCGCCTTGGCTCGCTGGCTGTAACATAACAGGGAGGAAGTGAGTGCGACCGGTGGATTGTGTAAGAACAACAGAAACGGTGCGGCGCTCGGCGTGCATGTCAACATCGTCGTCTACACAATGATTCCCATCCAGACAGGTAACGTAACGAGAGATGTGTTATACTGTTAGATCGAGGTTCCACAATAACATTGTTTAAGCATTGAATCAAACAATTGTTTTGAATGAAACCACGAAAATAGGATTGTCAATACTAATATTGTCTGGGGATTTAGATATCAATATTTACTTTTAATGAATTTGTGTTTGAACTTTGAAGTTTGAGTGACAAATCTTTCTAGCCTAGACAGTGTTTCAGTAATTTCAAGTAGACCTGTCACAAACAAAAATGGTATTACAGAACACTGCAATGTACAGATTACATTGAATGCAAAGTAAATTCAATACAAGGTACCGTACATTCACTTCTTGTATTAGCTAAAGATGACATGTTGAAGATAAAGAGTAGACAGAGTATAGATTAAAATATGGGGAAACCTGGACCAAAAAATCAGTCTCTGTAAGACGATGGATCCGCTGAGATTGCATCTGGCTCCTCTGAACGCCCTACTGTCTAAAAGTGTAATTTTGATTAAAAAATGCTCAGAATGAGACTGTTATTCCTGTCTAGGGAAACGTATTAAAAAGCTGTGCTTGCATTGTATACAGTATAGATTCCCCGGGTTTGAGTAAACCACAGTACTGTATGTAAATATTTTCATCTATCCTCTCATAGTCCTTTTGCAGGTCGAAAAAATGACATTTTATTAAAAAAAAGAACATTGAAAGCAGGATGAAACATTAAGAACTTCCTTTCCAATATTGAAAAGAGCTGAAAATTGACTGTAAGCATTATTAAAGCAATCGCTATATTTTGAGGTAGTGGATGGGTGGTCCTAAACCTAGACAGGAGTAACTGTCTCATTCAGGGCATTCTTACAAAATTACTTTTTTGGACATACCCCTGAATAGAGATGGTATATCCACAATAACGCAACTTGGCAATTCAATACCACATAGTACAATGCGCATGCATCAAATTACTTATAAATATATGCATTAGCGTTTTCATATTCAAAATGGCGACCTGTATCGAACGAACAAACAACAAAACAGGCCTTGTCCAATTTTTCGTTTGAAACCGAGTTGTACAAGCCAGATATTGTAAGTATAGAGTAATATTTAGATACCAATTGTGGATTTTAGCTTGTGAAAGAGAGGGAAAAGTAAAATTGATCGGCCGTTTGTATTCATTTTAGTTTGACTGTACCGAGTGATGTGCTTGCCATTCAGTGTACAGGGGTAATGTTCAGTCTTGTAAAGTTATGACTGAGATTTGAAACATGTTATTAATGGGGTATACTGCTGCTTTGTGACATTACAAAAGAACTACCCTGTCTTAAGTGTTAGATGATTTCAATGTGAATACATTTGAAAGCAAGTGACTGTAATCTGCCTTAAAATTGTATTTTCTCCAGGTACCATAGCCCACGAGTGGCGTCAAACAGAGGAAGATGTTTACATCGATCTGAACATCGGAGAGGAAGTTGACAAGGAAGATGTGGACCTACAAGTGTTTGTGAATGGCCAGAATGTGGTCTGTCAAGTGACTGTGGTCAAGGGTAATATTTGGATATCAAAGTAACAACCCTACGGAGTATTACCCGAGCTTGAGCCAAAGAGTCATATTCAGTACTAGAAGCTATGTGATCAGGAATATATGCATTCCTGTCATGCACCCAAATCTACAACTCTTGTGTTGTGAGGGACAAGCAAAAGACCTTGTCCAAACATGCATGTTCAAACCAAGGAGATTTTGTATGAGAGTAAAACACTTTTGCCCTTAGACCACATTAAGAAACAAGCATATCTCAAAAGAAGAGGATTACTCAGAAATAGTTGATTTATGTTTTGCCTTTACTTTTTGTTCAGGCATAAGTGAGATAAATGAATGATTAATTTAAGCATGCATGATCAAGTCACTGAAGCAATTATCTGTTAAATCATATTGTAAGTTATTCTTTCTCAGTTCAGGTAATATAAACAATTTGTACACATTGTATGATTCCAGATATTCTGAATGAATTGGATAGTGTTGATGCCATCCTGAGTTTTCAATTAATTTTGAATTAAATATTTATATTTGTTTATATATTAAATATGTCTGTCTTCATCACTCATTTTTCTGTCCAGATGGACGTCGTTGGACCTGTGCCCTTCAGCATGCAGTCGTCCAGGCATCCGCCAAAATCTTGGTCAAAGACGGAGCACTGACCATTCATCTGCAGAAGAAGGACAAGTTTAAAGAGTGGAATGAGTTGGGGGTAGGTCTTTCAGGAATCATTTCATCACAAAAGTCTCGCAAGTCACAGAGTCAGAGGAAGTGAAGTTCCCCAAGCAACTTGATTTGATATCGAATGCAAACTGGAGTTGTTTTAAGGAAATTTAGGCAGTGATTTTAGTTTTGAGATTTAGAAAATCTTTGTCACAAGCTCGGAATTGTGCTTGTAATGTTCTGGGAAAGGAGTGTGTGAAAGCCCCCAAGGGAATTGAACGGTTAGTGATATGGCTTGATGTCACAAGGTTTTATGGTGCTTAAAGGTAGCCCGTCCCTTTTGCAGACCTAATTCTGAAAGTTCCCTGACTTTGTCATCATTTGAAAGAGAGTGAATTTATCATCTTTCCCTGGAATCGGCAAAGCATAATATTCGGTTTTGAGGAAATAATCTTTGATAATTGATCGAGTTTACTTTTTTTGTACCAAAAAAATTGTCAAATCGCAGTGAAAACGAGTTAGATTTCCATTTATTCTACGGGAGTTATAGTACCTCTGACCTTAAAATTTCACAGTTGGTATCCCAAAGATACGTGCTAAATGTGTGCAAACTTTCATTAAGTTTGCAGATGTTTGTAAAAGGGACAGGCCATCTTTAATATCTGACTTGAAAGTACGCACTATACACTATTGTAATAAGGTTAGATTTTCATCATATGCTGTACAGTGTGACAAAGGGTATCTACTAATCATGATTTAGATGTTCTTTGATAGAAGTTGTTTTCATGTTTGGGTAGTGAAGCCCTTGAAAGTACTCTTGGGATTATTTCTAAACACAGCTGTTTAGAGACTGTAGCCCAGCGAGAATGGAGAAGGTTTTTCTCAAAGTAGAGTATTCTTTTATGAGAAATATTCTTCTTTAGAACTTGGCTTCTCAGTCCCATGGGCACACACGTGTGTTACAAGCCAATGGGGTTTTTGTAGTTTGGTACTGAGAGAAGGTTGGCTGTTGTTTGATGTCCATGGTCATGGTAGATGTGGCAGATAGACATACATGTAGACTGTTAATACCCAACATCACATCTGAAACCAAAAAGCACATTCATAAGCCTGCTGCAAGAAGGCGATATGAAATGGGCGGTAAACAAATATATGGGCTAAAGAAAATTTTGTCTCCTATATGTAGGAATGCATTGAGAGCAGAACTCAAGGGCCGAAGGAGAAGGCTTCACCAGGAGGGGGAGAGGGCGGGGCTGAGATAGATGCTATTGCAACAGGAGCCAGCAGGCAGGGTGGAGGAGATGAAGGAGGAGAGCCACAAAAAGGATTGCAGGATGAGCAAGAGGTTTTTAACTTGCATCATGTCAAGCACGACTTCTACCCCAGGGTGAGTATCTATCCATTCATTCATCATACACTGGCAGAGTACACATATTTATTTTTCACTATTCTACAAGCTAAGCCGTGTCCTGATTACATTGGTCCAGGACGCAGAAATTGATTCCACAAACAAAGGTGTGTTTTAGTGCAATGGCACTGAACCAGGACACTACAAAAAACAGCTAGTGGAATGTATATATTACACCTCAGCAACTCTGTAACTTACAATTGAGTGCAGTAACCATGGCAACACATGATCAGGTAAACTTCCAGTGATAATCTGTGTTGTGTGTATTGCTTTATTTTCACAGCAAGACCTCAAAGTCCTGTATCTTCATGTCTATGTGAAGAAAATCATCCAGGACTCCGTCAAAGTGATTTTCTCCGAACATGAGATCTGCATGAAGTTCAAAACCAAGTAAGGGCACTATAATTTGAATTTGTTTCACTCTTGTGGCTGTAACTTTGTCTTAATGCTTTCAAACTTAGATTATTAATGTAAAACTTAAGTTGTGTTTTTGTGTATGAGTATGGTGCTGTGAGTTGCATCTATAGCGTGTTATTTCATATCTCATCTGATCATAATTCATTAGTGATTTCACTTGTGAGTTGTTTGATTATAGTTTATGATAAGAGTGTGGAGTTCTTTTACCATCAGTATTATGTGATCAGGGGGGGAATTTCATGAAAATTTTCCAACAATTTCAGTGGAATCATCAGTTTTGATTGGCTGAGAGGCACTAGCCTCTGACTGTTACTATGGTAACTGTTGGAGAAAGACAACTTGTCAGTGCTGACAACTTTCATGAAATGCCCCCCAGATTTACAAACTAGATACTGTTGCAGACAAATTATTGTTTAGATAAAGTAATAATTCTGTGATTAGATGTGATTTTGATTGGATCATGATTGTAGTGAGTTTTAATCAAGTAGCATTGCGAGGCATAATGCCACACAAGCAAGATAAATAATTGGATTACAATAGTTGTCAAGCCATAATATTTCAAGACACAATGGAATGTAATTCTGATTAGATTGAATTATTATCTGCTAAGTACTAATATGTGCATACTACATATAGCCTAAAGAGCAATTTCATTTTTATCTAAACTGATTCTTTGTGCTATCTGTTTCGTTTGTTCCTATTTTCATTTTCCAGAGACGTTCACTTTATCCACTTAAATGCGGGCAGTAGCTCAGACACCTTGTTTTGCTGGAAAGTGAAGCCTTGGTATGTGAACCCAACTCTTTAGGCATCATACACACATTTTTTCACAAATTATATCCATAAATACCATAGAGCAGTAGTTAGGATGGCATCCATAGGGTTATAGTCAACATCCTGAACACAGGCGTCACCAATGTTGTTGTGCAACTAGTAATAAGTGATCAAAATCATTGGAATGGAATAAAATTTGAAATATAAACCATGTGCGCACACTTACATCTATTTTCATTGTTTATTTCAATACTTACAGTAAAACATATGGTTAACGTTAGTGGGCATAACGGGTTCTGTCTGCAATTCTGACAGTCCGCCACAATAGCAAAGGATGTCTCTGGTGAAATTCTGTTGGGGCCAGATTATTTTCCTTTACTTATAACCAACAAAAATGAAATGTGCAGTTAAGCAGAGTGACGCATGAAGAAGTTATCATTAAATGTTTATGTTGTTGTATCAAAAAAAATATATGATGCTGTTGTGAACTAAAGCTCCTTCTGGTATCAAGAAAGAACAATAGAAAGCTGGCCATGCCTTAAAGCTATTTAACGAGAGTCCTAAATCACCAAATGTGATTGGTTGGCTTCTTCTCAGAAGATGACATAAGAGTTAAACTTCTACCTCACGTTTAAACAAAAAATAGATCATGTTATTGTAACGTTAAAATAAATGAAACACTACGTCAGGTTTTCAAGCTACCCATTGTAAAGTTTAAATTGTGTTTTTTTTTATGTGTATCTACTTTAATTCTTCATTTCGTTCATCTTTTCCCCTATTTCGTCGTCCACAGGAAAGCCATCGACCCTAAGGAGTGCAAGTACAAACTGACCCCAAATAATCTGGAAGTCATCCTCAGCAAGCAGAAAGCTGAAAAGTGGCAAGCGCTAGAGTGCTCAACCAAAGGTAAAACTACCTGCCTTCAATAAGAAGATACAAATAATACACAGTTATTTGGGCAACATAAGTTCTGGGATGTTTAACTCCTTTTTGGCATAATTCTTAATATATCCAGCAAAATGTTTGCTAGACCTTGGCACTGATGTAAGTTGTTGAATTGAAAACAAAAAAATCATGATTTAACATCAGTATGATTGTATACACAAAAGTTATCCCTCCGTATCCAACTTGAGCTCCTCCGCTATCTTCCATTGTTATTCCTGATTCATTCCCACCTATGTAGCAGACTTCAGCACAGGCACGAGGGGCCGGGCAGCTTCCCAGGGGGACTGGGTGCCCCTGTCAGCCAACCAACCCCCTCGTCCTCATCCCAAGGGGGTGTCGGACAGGGAGTCAGGGAGCGCTGAGATACCCAAGGAGGCAGGGTCAGAGAAGGAGGCTATCCGGGGGGCCGTTGGGGGTGCCAAGTCGGTGGAGATCAAGGAGGCCTCAGTGAGGACCAAGGTAAGAGTGGGTAGTAGTAGTAGTAATAGTAGTAGTAGTAGTAGTAGTAGTAGTAGTAGTAGTAGTAGTAGTAGTAGTAGTAGTAATAGTAGTAGTAGTAGCAGTAGTAGTAGTAGTAGTAGTAGTAATAGTAGTAGTAGTAGTAGTAGTAGTAGTAGTAGTAGTAGTAGTAGTAGTAGTAGTAGTAGTAGAAGTAGTAGTAGTAGTAGTAGTAATAGTAGTAGTAGTAGTAGTAGTAGTAGTAGTAGTAGAAGTAGTAGTAGTAGTAGTAGTAGTAGTAGTAGTAGTAGTAGTAGTAGAAATAGTAGTAGTAGTAGCAGTAGTAGTAGTAGTAGTAGTAGTAGGAGTAGTAGTAGTAATAGTAGTAGTAGTAATAGGAGTAGAAGCAGTAATAGTATAAGTAGTAGTGGTATTAGTAGAAGTAGTAGTAGTAGTAGTAGTAGTAGTAGTATAAGTAGTAGTAGTAGTAATAGAAACAGTAATAGTATTAGTAGTAGTGGTATTAGTAGAAGTAGAAGTAGTAGTAGTCGTAGTAGTCGTAGTAGTACAGGGAAACCCCATTATAACGAGGGGGGCAGGACCCACACGTTTTCCTCGCTATAGCCGATTGCTCGCTATATCAGTTCATGATCAAAACATACAGAAACAAATGCATCTATAGGACTATACAAACAATAACATATTTACCGCTAGGACTGTAATATAAATGGCTTTGCAAGCATTCTAAACTGAATTCATGACCTAAAAATTCACTAAAATATCTAACAGCACAGTTGAAAATGTAAATAAATGACACTTCCAACACCTCCGTTTACCGACAAATGAAGAAGTGGGGAGGCCCAGTTACCCGGCCGCGCCTGCCTTCATGACTGCGTGTTAGCAATGAATGATCATTGAACGCTATCTGCGTGCATGCGCGGCCGTACACGCGCGGTGTCACACATGTTTAGAGGCTTCTGCCATGTAAGTGCGGGAGCGGGACTGTGTTGATTGTTGCGCGCGGGGGCGTGCAGTACCTAGAGCCGTATAGAGATACGGCTCTGGCAGTACCGCACGCATGTAATGTGGACATATGCATGTGTGGTTGTGTGTGTGTGTGGATTCTTGAACGGTGTGTGTGTGATCAGCGTTTAACGGCGCGATGTAAATTGCCTGTGCTGTTGTTGCATTTCCCTCGCTGGGCGGCGTGGCTGAAGGGAGTTCTCGTAATAACGGAGTCAATTTCCTTTCTTTTTCTTTATTCTTGGGCTGGGAATTTGCCTCGCTATAGCAGAAATTTCGCTTTAGCCGATCTCGTTATATAAAAACAGAATGCACAGAGGTCTATGGAAGAAAAATCGGGACCCAAGAAATGTCCTCGTAATAGCAGGGTTCTCGCTATACCCGTGCTCGTTATAACGGGGTTTCCCTGTAGTAGTAGTAGTAGTAGTAGTAGTAGGAGTAATAATAGTGTAAGTAGTAGTCATGCTAATAGTAATTGTAATGGTAATAGTAATAGTTTAAGTAGTAGTAGTAATATTATAAGTAATAGTTGTAGTAGCAGCAGTAGTAGTAATAGTATAATTAATAGTTGTAGCAGTAATAATAGTAGTAATAGTATAAGTAGTAGTTGTAGCAGTAGACGTAGTGATAGTATAAGTAGTAGTGGTAGAAGAAGAAGTAGTGAAAGTATAAATGATAGTAGTAGTATTAGTACATGAAGTTAGTGCTGCATGATATTGCCTTTTTGCATTAGGTGAGTATCGTCACCCAAACCCATTATACAAATTTAAGTTTAAGTTAACGTCAACGCTAACATTGCGCTATTGCTCAATGAGAGTTCTGCTCTAGATAAGTCTTGTTTAATGTTTATGGGCTCGAAATATCATAGTTATTCATCATACTTTTTTTCTGGATAAAAAAAAAGAATAGATACTGTTCTGATATTCGGGACATGGTTAAACTATAGGCCCACGGTGATCTCAAAACAATACCAGACGTTTTGAGATCCCCGAGTTTTAACCATGAACCTCAGAGCAGTCTCTATCTGTATGCTATATCACCGTTGATCATGACTGTATCTCTGTCTTTCATGCCCCCCACCCTTAGCAGAAGCCTACATGTACCGTGACCCCCCTGACCCTGGGCAAGGCTGCAGAGCCCCCTACTTCAGAGCCCCCTCCAGCCATCCACGGGGGCTACTGTGGGCTGGACAACCTGGGCAACACCTGCTTCATGAATAGTGTGCTGCAGGTGCTAGCCAACACCAGGGAACTCAAGGACTTCATGCTAGGTCAGTCAAGAAGATGAACCTCTTTCTGTGATTTATTGATTGATTCATTCATTTATATATTCATTTATTCTTTCTTCTCTTCATTCATTCATTCATTAGATTAGTCAATAATTATACTGTTCATTCAATCATCCATTTATCCAAGCATTTGTTCATTAATTAATTCATTCACTCACTTATTGATTGGATGATTGATTGATTTGTTAGTATTTTGATTGTCCTTTGATATTTCATTCATTCAATTAGTCATTAATTAAATAGTTTATTTATCCAACCATTCATTAATTTATTCACTCATTCATTAATTATTTTCATGATTGATTTGTTCACTTTTCGATTCATGTTTTCTTTCATCTTGTAAATCATTTATTTACTCAGAAGACTTGTCAATCATTACATCGTTCTTTCAATCACTCATTTATCCAAGCATTTATTTTTCATTCATTCATTCACCTATACATCCACATATGCATCGAGTTATGCACTCATTCATCCAAACATTCTTTGTTGTATCTGTCAATTTATTCCATCCTTGTTCTATTTGACTTTCTACTGTGTAGGCACACACTCAAATGTGACACTGCCTCAAAATATGTGTCTGGTTAGATTATGTTTCATTAGCAAGAACAGACATGCATTATCCTTATCAAAAGGTGCATTGGTGAAGTTAAGGCCTTCCTATTGTACATGAACCAAGAAACCAGAAGAAGACTGACCTTCACATCAAATTTCCTGACATAGTGATTATTGCAAGAAAATGGCTTTGTATTTCCCTCAGGAGCGGACTTTAAGAATGAGATCAACCGTGACAACCCCCTGGGTAGCGGTGGGCACCTTGTGCTCTCATTTGCTGTGCTCATGAGGCGTCTATGGGGAGGGCAGCACAAGTCTATCGCCCCCTCCAAGCTCAAGGTGAGTCTTAATCTGTCTGATATTTCTCTTAGGAATCTGCACATTTCCGGTCTTATGATACGCTTACTGGTGGTAATATGATTGTAATTGTAATTACTACATTGTAATGTAGCTGTAATTACTGGTTGCAGTGATGCGAACACTGATTGTAATATGTGAAAAAAAGAAAAGAGCATCTGGTGTCTGCAGAACATGATAACTTTTGTGGAACACATTCATGCCTGTATTTGCAAAATGTCATCACAATACAGTCTATTGGCAAAAACGCATAAGAAAGTATTTCTGCAAGATGAAACAGTGAATCTTCTATCAATTTTCCTTGTTTTTGTCCTCCTGAAAAAACACAGTTCTTGTTTTATGCTAATTTCTCCAATATTTTTATACACTAATGAGTGTTGTTTTTTTCATCCTTCTCTGCATATCAGTCTATAATATCAGCCAAGGCGAGTCAGTTCATGGGATTCGCACAGCACGATGCACAGGAGTTCATGGCTTTTCTCTTGGATGGTCTGCACGAAGTAAGTATCCTGGAGACAGTTTCTAGTCTGGAGTAACCATAACCCTAGTGTTATAAAGAGTTGCAATTGATATAAATTGTCCAATCCCCTATGTATTTAATGGACAGAGATACCATTGATATGAATTGCGAGGCAAGTTTTGCTCGAGGAAGAAAACCCCAAAAAATTCAGATCAGAAAGAAAAAGTAGGTGTTTGATAACAATGACTGATCACTTGGTCCAAACGTGCATGACTTTCATAAAGAGATGCATATTAAAATATGTCATTCTGTTTGCTTTGCAGGACATTAACCGGATCCAGAAGAAGCCATACACCGAGACGGTTGACTCAGATGGGAGGCCTGACCAGGTACAGTGCTAGTTCTCTCGCCCACCGGAGGTGAAGGCGAGACTAAGGGATCCAAATGGCGTCCGTCCGTCGTCCGTCCGTCGTCCGTCCGTCGTCCGTCATCCGTCCGTCGTCCGTCCGTCGTCCGTCGTCCGTCGTCCGTCACAAATGTTAAAGTTTACCTGCAAGACTCTCTTATGATCCATAACTTGGCAACTGTTACAGCAATGGCAGCCACACTTGGTTGATAGAAGCACTAGGGGTATCTTCATGTTATGGTGTTGTCAGAGGTCATGTGATGATGTCAAAGGTCATTTGAGGTCATATATTAAAGAGTATGTGCAAGACTCTCTTTTTCTATGTTAAAGTTTACCTGCAAGACTCTCTTTTGACAAATAACTTCACATAGGTTGCTTGGATTACAACCTAACTTGGGTCATAGATGCACTGGGGGTACCTTCATGTTATGGTACCGTTGGAGGTCACAGGATAAGGTCAAAGGTCATTTGAGGTCATACGTTAAAGTTTACCTGCAAGACTCTCTTTTGACAAATAACTTCACATGGGTTGCTTGGATTACAACCTAACTTGGGTCATAGATGCACTGGGGGTACCTTCATGTTATGGTACCGTTGGAGGTCACAGGATAAGGTCAAAGGTCATTTGAGGTCATACGTTAAAGTTTACCTGCAAGACTCTCTTTTGACAAATAACTTCACATGGGTTGCTTGGATTACAACCTAACTTAGGTCATAGATGCACTTGGGGTACCTTCATGTTATGGTGCTGTTGGAGGTCACAGGATAAGGTCAAAGGTCATTTAAGGTCATATGTTAAAGTTAACCTGCAAGACTCTCTTTTGACAAATAACTTCACATAGGTTGCTTGGATTACAACTTTACTTGGTTCATAGATGCACTGGGGGTACCTTCATGTTATGGTGCTGTTGGAGGTCACAGGATAAGGTCAAAGGTCATTTGAGGTCATACATTAAAGTTTACTTGCAAGACTCTCTTATCACACATAACTCATCACATGTTGCTACAATGGCAATCCAACTTGGATGATGGATGCACTGGGGGCACCTGCATGTTATTGTGCTGTAAGAGGTCACATGATAAGGTCAAAGGTCATTTGAGGTCATACATTAAAGTTTACTTGCAAGACTCTTGGTGAAGGCTTCCTAACTTGTGCACAGAAGACAAAGTTTACTTCGCCTCTATTGTGCAACTGATTATCATCCTGTTTTGTCTTTGTCTAATCTAATAGAACTTGGTGGAGGCTTTTTATTCCATCTCAAAAAAGGGGGAAGGTGGGGGAGGGGGAGTAGATAGAGGAAGTAGCATTGCGTGAAATAGCCCTTCTCATTTATGGAATGTTACATTCTATGGCAGATATTTCACAATCAGCCAGGGATACAATTCTTTTGCGTAGCAACGGAGATCGCGATATTTCTGGTTATTTTCGCAAGTGGGCGAGACACAATATTGCTAATGCCTTGTTTTACTTCAGTCCTTTCTGTGTTTCTCCACAAGTGTAGAAGTGATCCAAAATCTGGGTATTTTTCAGTATCTAAGAGCAACGTATGGCTGTTGTATCGAATGATATAGAGGCACACCAGACAAAACATCAAAGCTGTTACCTTCTGCCCCTTATGACTGCCCTATCATACATCCATGTCTCATACTGAATGCTGTTATTTATGTAGCTAGTTCATTTAGCAGAGTTGGAGCCACCATGTGCTCACACAGAACCGTATTGCCACTGCAGTTTGCTGCCAATGTCGACCCTCTTTATTGTGTGGCGATTTACTCATGGCGTTTCGACAGCGGTGTAGAGGGTATGTTTCTTTTGTAGTTGAGAGACTGAGGGCGTGTTTATCATCTTTTCAGAATTTGAAACGCGTTTCCAAAGGCCTTTACGAATGCGTTTCTAAATGTATTAAAAAAAAACGATGCGTTTATCAACTCAATCGCCCAAGTCGAAAAACGGCCTTGTCACTGCGCAGCTCTACTGCGCCGTTACACGTGCACTGTAGTACAATAGTGTGCGATCGATGTGTTTTCTTGGTGTGGCGCGCGTGTTTTCAGAATTTGGAAACACGTGATTTAAAGTCGTTTCAAAACAGCTTTGCGTTTATCTCACTTCTCTAAACACATTTCTGGCTCAAACGCGTTAAGGATCGCACAAATTTGCGTGTTTCAAAACAGCTTTCCGAACCCCATAATCAGAACACCTTTGCGTTTATCAACTCCCTGAAACACATTTGGAAACCTTAATTCTACCAAAAAATGAGTTGATAAACACGCCCTGAATGGAGAGGGATGTTACAAATAACCCCCTGATCAATGGATACCAGAAGGCATCATGCACACATATGTGCACTTCACTTCCTGGGGAGTTTTCCTTGCCCACTGCACCATTTTGGCGCTGGGTCAAGATCATTCACATGATCATCAACTTCATACGTGGTACACATTTATACTCGTGGGTGGAGACTAGCAATGTGGATAAAGCATCTTGCTGAGTGTCGTGAATGGGCTTGAACCTGGGACATCGAGGTCTTAGTTCACAACCACTGTACCACAGCTCCTCCACATGACTTGATAGATGAAGTGTGCCTAACCTAATGTCATGATTTACCTCTTAGGTTGTGGCCGATGAGGCGTGGAAGACGCACAGGAGGAGAAACGACTCGTTCATCGTGGACTTATTCCAGGGCCAGTACAAGTCAAAACTGGTGTGTCCAGAGTGTAACAAGGTAATACCACATGCATGGCTAATTGATGAACTACTTCTGTATTCTGGATGAAATGCTAATATAGACTGATATGCAGAGAAGGATAAAAAACAACATTCATTAGTGTATCAAAATACTGATATTGGAGAAATGAACATAAAACAAGAACTGTGTTACATCAAGAGGACAGAAACAAGGAAAATTGATAGAAGATTCGCTTTTTCATCTTGCAGAAGTATACTTATGCGTTTTTTTCCCCAATAGACTGTATTGTGATGACATTTTGCAAATACAGGCATGGACGTGTTATCGTGTTATCAAGTTATCATGTTCTACAGACATCAGATGCTCTTTTCTTTTTGCACATATTACAATCAGTGTTCGCATCACTTAAAAAGATCCTTTTCCCCCCTGCTTCATACACATTGTGTCTTGTTGCAGGTTGGAATTCCCCTCCATTGTTCCTCATAGAGTGTAATGCTTAGCATACTGTATACGCCATATATTTCGTGGGATTATTATTTTTGCGAATTTCGCGAGTTGGGTGCTTTTTGCAAATTTAACAACACGTGGAACTATGAATACAACGTGCACGAGCACATGTACTAATAGTATTAGTACCTCACTATCGCGAATTTAACCACTTGTGAAATTGGCGAGAAGTCCCGATTCGCGAAAAATTAGACTCGCGAAATATATGGCGTATATAGTAGTGCAGGGTGTTCATTACATTAC
The DNA here is from genome assembly GCA_963669155.1 of Arbacia lixula. NCBI lineage: Eukaryota > Metazoa > Echinodermata > Echinoidea > Arbacioida > Arbaciidae > Arbacia > Arbacia lixula. The sequence continues at coordinate 14,018,760 of OZ022576.1, read as the reverse complement.
ATCAGATGTGAAAAGTAGCCTCTACAAAAACATTTTTGTATGCCCTCACAGGTGTCCATAACCCTTGACCTCATATCCGTAGCATGGTTCAGGGTGTCAGTTCCATGACATATGACTTGAAAAGGAGCCCTAGTAAATACATTTTGTCTCTCTCCACGCAGGTGTCCATAACCTTTGACCCGTTCATGCACCTGTCCATGCCGCTGCCCAAGAAGAAGCGCCGCTTCCCGATCTACTTCTTCTCCCGCGACAGCCAGCGGCGGCCGGTGCGCTATGTGGTGTCCCTCCCAGCCGACGCCACGGCCCAGGATCTGATGACCCACATTGCGCAGCGCACTGGCGTCCAGCCAGCTAACCTGCGGGTCTTTGAGGTGCAACGCAGCGGCATCCACAAGGTGTTCTCCCGCCGGAGCAGTCTGGCCGCCGTCTCGTTCAATGAAGTCATCTTTGTGTAAGTTTCTTTGTCAGCCATGTGTGATTTTGTTTTCCTCTAGTAATACCAAGGATGTTTAAATGATATGGAGTACCATCAGGCCTTTAATTAATGCAGCTTCATTGCACTGTACTTCTAGTCACAAATGAATGCTTTACAAAGATTTTCTCTTTGATCCTAGATGTTCGAAGCTGCAGATTCTCTAGATATTTTCTGCCGGGAATTGATGCATAAACAAAATAGAATGCGCATAATAATTTGGGGAAATATATTCACACCAAATGCTTGCACATTTGTAACATGTAATACTTACAATTCGTCTGTAAAGATGAAATCAAATAATATTGGTACAATGAAGTGAAAAGGCTCTAAACATGCTATCAAGTTGCAGTACAAAAGTCTCAACTTCACACTGCTCTGCATGACATTCCATGAAAAAGTTGCTTGAAGCATTACTGTAAGATATTTTCCTTTCAGTAAAGTAACATGAAAAATGTGCCCAAACTAGTATTTTCATTTAAAAAAGGTCAAATTTTGTGTTCGCCTGTAATCATGAACTACATTACAAGCACTTTGTGACAAAACTACCAGTAACTGCTGAAAAGTATGCATATTTAAGAATATGCATGACATATTTTAAAATCCAGGTGGACCTGACGCAATCATGTATGCATCATATTGTTCAGAGCAGCTGCCAGTCATGAATATTGAGTGTCGACACCAAAACTCGTTCAAAGGGATGACTATCCATTTTTGTCTCGCCCACCGGAGGTGAAGGCGAGACTAAGGGATCCAAATAGCGTCCGTCCGTCGTCCGTCGTCCGTCACAAATTTTAAAGTTTACCTGCAAGACTCTCTTTTGACAAATAACTTCACATGGGTTGCTTGGATTACAACCTAACTTGGGTCATAGATGCACTTGGGGTACCTTCATGTTATGGTGCCGTTGGAGGTCACAGGATAAGGTCAAAGGTCATTTGAGGTCATACGTTAAAGTTTACCTGCAAGACTCTCTTTTGACAAATAACTTCACATGGGTTGCTTGGATTACAAAACTACCAGTAACTGCTGAAAAGTATGCATATTTAAGAATATGCATGACATATTTTAAAATCCAGGTGGACCTGACGCAATCATGTATGCATCATATTGTTCAGAGCAGCTGCCAGTCATGAATATTGAGTGTCGACACCAAAACTCGTTCAAAGGGATGACTATCCATTTTTGTCTCGCCCACCGGAGGTGAAGGCGAGACTAAGGGATCCAAAGTACCGTTGGTGGTCACAGGATAGGGTCAAAGGTCATTTGAGGTCATACGTTAAAGTTTACCTGCAAGACTCTCTTTTGACAAATAACTTCACATGGGTTGCTTGGATTACAACCTAACTTGGGTCACAGATGCACTGGGGGTACCTTCATGTTATGGTACCGTTGGAGGTCACAGGATAAGGTCAAAGGTCATTTGAGGTCATACGACAAATATGACAAATTTTGACAAATAACTTCACATAGGTTGCTTGGATTACAACCTAACTTGGGTCATAGATGCACTGGGGGTACCTTCATGTTATGGTACCGTTGGTGGTCACAGGATAGGGTCAAAGGTCATTTGAGGTCATACGTTAAAGTTTACCTGCAAGACTCTCTTTTGACAAATAACTTCACATGGGTTGCTTGGATTACAACCTAACTTGGGTCACAGATGCACTGGGGGTACCTTCATGTTATGGTACCGTTGGAGGTCACAGGATAAGGTCAAAGGTCATTTGAGGTCATACGTTAAAGTTTACCTGCAAGACTCTTTTGACAAATAACTTCACATGGGTTGCTTGGATTACAACCTAACTTGGGTCATAGATGCACTGGGGGTACCTTCATGTTATGGTGCCGTTGGAGGTCACAGGATAAGGTCAAAGGTCATTTGAGGTCATACGTTAAAGTTTACCTGCAAGACTCTCTTTTGACAAATAACTTCACATAGGTTGCTTGGATTACAACCTAACTTGGGTCATAGATGCACTGGGGGTACCTTCATGTTATGGTGCTGTTGGAGGCCACAGGATAAGGTCAAAGGTCATTTGAGGTCATACGTTAAAGTTTACCCGCAAGACTCTCTTTTGACAAATAACTTCACATAGGTTGCTTGGATTACAACCTAACTTGGGTCATAGATGCACTGGGGGTACCTTCATGTTATGGTACCGTTGGAGGTCACAGGATAAGGTCAAAGGTCATTTGAGGTCAGGGATACAATTCTTTTGCGTAGCAACGGAGATCGCGATATTTCTGGTTATTTTCGCAAGTGGGCGAGACACAATATTGCTAATGCCTTGTTTCTTCAAACATCTTTGGTACATGTACTACGCACCAATCCCATAATGCAGCAGTTGACCTGTCACACAAAGGGGTTAAATGGTCCTCATCATGCCTCTTTCTGTGACCCCGTCTACAGAACCCACCTCAGCTTTACTCATCTCAGGGAGGTGTTATGAAGGAGAAGAAACTCGAGCATTATACATTCAAACATCTGGATGGGTTCTAAAGCGTATTCATGAATGTCAAAAGCGTTTCATAATCATGACAATGCTTTGATGTTCCATGTGCCGGGCCGACATTTAGCTGTTGTCAATGTCTTTAATCGCCTGTTTGTCTCTAGAAGCTTTGTTTTTGACAAATTTGTTTGCAAATTATAAGGAAGTTAAGTACAGATTACAACAGATCCTTTCCTTTGCTTTTGTTTCGAAAAGTAATGAGGAATCATTAAAAAAACGGACATATAAGATATTTGTATTACTTACAAAATTGACCAATTTCATCACTTTTCGACATTTTGTGCATTTGTGAGATTCAACCATTCTGAAAATGATATATTAAGCTGTGTATTATCATTAACGGTATTTGTGTGCGTTTGCATGCAGCGGAGATATTTTACTTAAAAATCTTGTTTATTTGTGTTGGCTGATACATGTTATGCTCATGGAAGTATTAATTCCATTAAGAGAACGGGACAAGCGAAATGAGACTGTAAATTTCTTTTGTTCTCTCTGAGAAGCCGTTGCCACGCAATCATGTTCATAATTGTTCAAACACCTGAACAGCACATGTTGAGAACACCATAACTTTTCAGCAGCTTGGCACATGGGTTCAAAGAGAGAAAGTTGCTTCCTATCCTTCCATAACACATCTCTGCTCATCTCATCCCCCTCCACACCTACCTGCTGTGTTCCACTTGCCCCAGTATAGTGTCTTCCTTCATCTTGACTGTCTCATGTCCTTCTAGCACTCCCTTCTGGCACTGTGATACAGAGTAGCAAAATAATATTTCTCTAATCGATCTTTCCTTTGTTAACAGGCATGAGGTTCTCTCCCAACCAATGGCAGGAGAAAGTGTGGTGGAGGTTAATGTCATTCAGGTAAGGTTTGAAGTCTTTTTGCAATTGTTCCCAAAACACATAGATCTATATAGTCTAACAGAGTTAGTGTGGTTATTTCTATCCACCTCAAATAATGAGATTGCTTGGAGATTGTTTACTCAGAGATTGCATTGCATTTATTGCATTGCCAACATGCTGTTATGACCATTATTGTACTTGTCCAGTATCAATCAAAGTTGCTGCATAAAATTCAACTTGGCATTATAAACATATTTTACCTCTATCAACTTTGTACAGCTTAGGGTGCCAAGCATTTGCTTTCATGCAATGCGATGTCATTATATTGTCCATATACTTTATGTAAGTTTTTATTCATTGTCAACAAAGCTTTCAGAACTGAACTACAGTAGAGCCTGAGATCAACGTCACAGCTGATTGCAATCAAATGCAATCAGCTCCATACATTTACTGCAGTCTGAGTGCAAATGATTGCAATCAGCTGTGACGTTGATCTCAGGTCCAACTGTAGGACAATTTTTGTGAAAGGAATGTCTTGGTTGGTTTGAGTTGTGAAAGTAAGGAAGTGACCATACTAGGTGTATATGGGCATAGAGTAGTAGAACTTTAAGGAATAGTTCACTCTGAGATTAAGTTAGTTTGAATAAAAGAGACACATAGAAGAAACATATTAGTGAAGGTCTAATGAAAATCCATCAAAGGATAAGAAAGTTATGATCTTTTAAAGTTTTGATTTTGTGACGTCTAGTGCGAGGACCACGCCCACGTCCCATATCTTGTGCACCTCTTATGTGGCATCACAAAATTGAAATTTCAAAAGATCATAACTTCCTTATCCTTTGATGGATTTTCATCAAACCATAACTAACATGTTTCTTTCATGGGTCTGCTTTTATTGAAATCAACTTATTTTCAGGATGAACTATCCCTTTAACACCATGCAAACAAATTCCCACTCTTCACATCTCAGTTCAACACTCTAAGTATCAAGACACATTGATGAAGCTCTTGTTGATGAGAGGGTTTGATTACTATAGTGAACAAAAAGCATGATACTCAATGTCAGTGTGGTTGACCTCTTCTCTCTCCTTGCAGCGGATGTTGATGCCTCCTCAGAAACACCTGCAGAGATGCTCCCACTGCAAGCGTGCCTGCGAGAAGGACCGCAGCCTCAAGAGGTGTACCAAGTGCTACCGGGCTGCCTACTGCGACCAGTGAGTCATGTGACCTTAGTGTGTCCAGGGGTGGTATAGAAAGACTAACCAATGAACTGATAGAGTTGTGTTGGGAACACACAGCTTCCTGTGATTAATGATTGAAATTTAAGGCTGGGTTTTAATGAAGTCCAGATATTTATATGACAGCATTGTGGATAGTAGCCCTAACTCGTGTGCAAGTAAAATACGTTAAAGCCAAAAAAAAATCATGTTTTGATGTTTGACATAAATCATGGAACTTTGAAATTTAATCGTGCTTTTTGTCTCGCCCACCGGAGGTGAAGGCGAGACTAAGGGATCCAAATGGCGTCCGTCCGTCGTCCGTCGTCCATCGTCCGTCGTCCGTCACAAATGTTAAAGTTTACCTGCAAGACTCTCTTTTGACAAATAACTTCACATGGGTTGCTTGGATTACAACCTAACTTGGGTCATAGATGCACTGGGGGTACCTTCATGTTATGGTACCGTTGGAGGTCACAGGATAAGGTCAAAGGTCATTTGAGGTCATACGTTAAAGTTTACCTGCAAGACTCTCTTTTGACAAATAACTTCACATGGGTTGCTTGGATTACAACCTAACTTGGGTCATAGATGCACTGGGGGTACCTTCATGTTATGGTGCCGTTGGAGGTCACAGGATAAGGTCAAAGGTCATTTGAGGTCATACGTTAAAGTTTACCTGCAAGACTCTCTTTTGACAAATAACTTCACATAGGTTGCTTGGATTACAACCTAACTTGGGTCATAGATGCACTGGGGGTACCTTCATGTTATGGTACCGTTGGTGGTCACAGGATAGGGTCAAAGGTCATTTGAGGTCATACGTTAAAGTTTACCTGCAAGACTCTCTTTTGACAAATAACTTCACATGGGTTGCTTGGATTACAACCTAACTTGGGTCACAGATGCACTGGGGGTACCTTCATGTTATGGTACCGTTGGAGGTCACAGGATAAGGTCAAAGGTCATTTGAGGTCATACGTTAAAGTTTACCTGCAAGACTCTCTTTTGACAAATAACTTCACATGGGTTGCTTGGATTACAACCTAACTTGGGTCATAGATGCACTGGGGGTACCTTCATGTTATGGTGCCGTTGGAGGTCACAGGATAAGGTCAAAGGTCATTTGAGGTCATACGTTAAAGTTTACCTGCAAGACTCTCTTTTGACAAATAACTTCACATAGGTTGCTTGGATTACAACCTAACTTGGGTCATAGATGCACTAGGGGTACCTTCATGTTATGGTGCTGTTGGAGGTCACAGGATAAGGTCAAAGGTCATTTGAGGTCATACGTTAAAGTTTACCTGCAAGACTCTCTTTTGACAAATAACTTCACATAGGTTGCTTGGATTACAACCTAACTTGGGTCATAGATGCACTGGGGGTACCTTCATGTTATGGTACCGTTGGAGGTCACAGGATAAGGTCAAAGGTCATTTGAGGTCAGGGATACAATTCTTTTGCGTAGCAACGGAGATCGCGATATTTCTGGTTATTTTCGCAAGTGGGCGAGACACAATATTGCTAATGCCTTGTTTTGTCTACAGGGCTTGTCAAAAGAGCAATTGGGCTGTCCATCGGTCGTCATGCAGACGCTACCCCGAACCTGTCGGCTGTCCCTTCGTGATCAGTCTGCCGCAGTCACACGCCACATACGCTAGGCTGTGTCAGATCATGGAGAGCTATGCCAGGTAATCCTCTAGCAAGTGGGACTCAAATGAAATTGCAACTACCATGGCCACAGGTACCAGGTTGTGTCCATGGTCCTTATTGTACTGTTGATTGTGCGTTGCAATAATTGTAAAGAAAGTGAAAACAGGGCCCTTGCAAATGATGTACATTTTAGCCATAGGCCAATATTTTCTCATACAGATATTCTGACTGATTATGGCATCACAGACTTTAACGAAAGTCCTCCTTTTTTGTGCTTGACGCTCTGGCTACTTTCATGTTCTCTGCTCATGAACACCTAACACCCAGTACTTACATGTACTGCACTAGTATACACACACCACAAGATTGGGAGAAAACATACATTCACTTCAACGCTATCTCGATACCCAAGGGTACCTGTAAAAAAAAATTGTGCTGCAAAGGCACTCAATGTAATGCGGTAATATTTTTGCGTGTGGTCCTATTTGCAAAATAACCGCTGATGCAGTATACTATTAATAACTCTATACAAGGGTGGTATTCTGAAAGAAACTCAAGTCCAAAATTATCCTAGCTAAGTCAGTATTCTGAAGATGTAAGTCGAAAACAGTTTTGATTGTAGGGGACTAGGTGCAAAGTTCAATTTCTTCTCATACTACATCCCAGATGTGTCAGTTTCAATGTATGACATTTCAGTGATCTTCTCTTTTGAATCCCCCAGGTATTCCACCAATGTCTTTGTACCCCCACTCAAGTCAGCGTCGGCACCCCTTGTTAGCCCCAGCCACACCTCCCAGGAGTCCAACCAGGCCAGCCCCTCCTCCTCCTCCTCCAACACCAGGCCAGCTGCCACGCCCACCAAGGACACACCCCCACCCCCTCCCCACGGGAAAGGGGGTGATGACACGCCCATCCCCACCTTGAGTCCCACCGGTGACGCACCCCAGGGCAAACCTCTAGGAAAAACCCAGGAGACGGGAGGAGATGTTGCTAACGAGCAGGGCAACAGCTCCGTCTCCATGGACATTAGTGATGATAAACTGGATGATGATAGAACGGTAAGGGCGAGAGGGATGGAAGGAAAAGAGGAGGTCAAGATGGAGGAAGGCACCGCTGAAGTGAATGCAAAGGAAGGAGTTACAGAGGGGGATCAGTCTTGCAAGACTGAGAAGGTGTCTTCCGATGGAGCCACAGAAGGAGCCGCGATGGGTATGTTGGGACACGTTCTCTGTTATTAGGTCTGGCTGTTAAGGTAAGGGGGTAGAACTAATCAATGAATTGTTATTTGTCCATGACCAAAGTTTCCAATCTGGTTTGATTTTGGGATACCAGAAAGGAATCACCTCAAAATTATATTATCGTTATTAAAAAAATAAAAAAATATTGATATTGTAGATAATGGCAAAACAATGGTTTGGCCTGTAATCATGACCACTGCTTTATATTCCATAAAATTACATTCATAAACTTCAAAGGAACATTGTTACAGAAAGTATCCGTCATAAACCATATAAAAATTAACTCAAATAGTGTGAATAGAAAACTCAATGAATGTTGCACATGACTGTTTCTTTATATTTAAATTTGATTTTCTGTCCAGTTAAAGAACAGTTCTTACAAAAGAATGAGAGAAAGAAGATAATTTTGTGTCAGACGTTTCCTCTGTCTCGTTTTCATTGATGCTAGGAGATGGAAGAAACTAGTACATTGACATGCCATGTTTTTTTTAATTAATTTTGTTCCAAGAGAAGTAGTTGGCCAGCCACAGATGGCAATTGCAGTGAATGTGAGACAGGAAAATATTATGTGTCAGTATTTCTGCATAGACCAAGGCCCTGTCCTATAAAGAATTGTGAGTGATCGCAACTTGACTTGCGATCAATATCAATCATAACTTTTTGTATATGGGAAATAGGGCATTGAACTTCAGGGTCCTATCTCATACAGATTGTGATTGATTGATTGCAAGTTACGATTGATGTCAATTGCAAGTCAAGTTGCAATCAATCGCAATTCTTTATAAGACAGGGGCCTGATCAAGTGCAGATCTTCATAAGTCTGAGTCCCGCTTTTGTTTCTTTGCAGCCACAGTAGTTGGGCACCCCCAGACGCCGGAGCGGAAGATGCCGCTGTTCTTCATCAAACCTGTCGGTCACACCAGCTCCAGTAACATCAACAAGGAGCGGCTCAAGGACGAAGGCAAGTCTTACTCCTCTCATGCCCGACCCCTGATAGTATCAAGTCAATTATAACACAATTTATTGCCTATGGGACTGAGAGTTGATCAACCCATTGAGAAATGGGTCTGCCAACAAGATGACTTCAATGTTTTTGTTTAGAAGTCAAATAATAACACGTCAAATTGTCTCAACATGTAAAGGTTTGAAATAAAAAATACACAGAAAATTCCTATTTTTAAGTCTATAAATCTTGAAAAGACCCTTATTTTTAAATGTTCAGTGAACTCATTTAAAAGTACCTTTTGTTGAAAAAAAAAAATGAAGACAAGTCTCTTTTCAGGAAATCTGCAAATGTAAATGTGTTTATTGGATCCTGTGAAGGTTGTGAATTCTATGCAGTGGTAGAACTGGGATGGATGGTTGGTGATAGATGAAGTAGCCATTACTAATAGGTATATCACCTCCATGTACAGGTGATGAGCCTCTGAATCTGAGTGGTATATCGTGCCTGGCTGTGGACTGGAGAAACGACCCCAAGCAAGAGAACAATGTCCTTGTTGAAACCAAGAGCCTGGTGAGCTATATACATGCAGTCAGCATTCAGTTGAACCATTTACTACAGGAACTGGGCGTACACGGTTCAGGAGTTCTTACTAATAAAATGAACCTTATTTGAAGAAATGTTTTTAAAAGGGATTTTACTAAACATGGTAAATTTGTTGGGGAAATAAATGTTTGTAGCACAGTTTTTCAATAACATTACAAAACGTTCAGTGGACACTCGATGGCCATGCCTTGATTATCTCACATGTGAGCAAGCAAGCAGTATGGACGATTTGAACCCTTGGTCACTAAGCCGTTTCTGTAATGTATTCACAACATTATCTCGAACTGTGACATGCACCTGTATCCATCATGTCAAAAACAGATAAAGAGCAATTTATAGAATCATACAGCACGTGACATATTTTAGAGCGCCATGCGTGTGACGTCACAAAATCATAATTTTAAAAGATCATAACTTTCTTATCCTTTGGCGGAATTATTTCAAACCTTCACTAATATGTTTCTTTCATGTTTCTACTTTTAATGAAACCAACTGAATTTTGGGTTAGACTATCCCTTTAAATCGTTTGTGTCATTTACCTTGTTTAGTGTGCATAATGAGTGCATAAATAAAGGTGGACCTTACCTACCCCTGTACACTTTTAAAAAGAAACTACAATAAGTCTTTAATGATGTGTTTTTTTGAAGGGAGGTTCTTGCATGGTGTACAATGGGTTTCATTAATAGCACATGGTTTATCATGAAACTCATCCTATAAGTCTGTAATACCATGAACACTCTTTATAAGAGCTCTACCTGTGTGATTTGATTCTAATGGTTTTTGTCGGCTTTCTTCAGGATTTCACCCAGGATGAGTCTGACATGGGAATGTCGTGTGAAGAGAATGAGATCTCCCTCAACCAGTGTCTGTCTCTCTTCACTGAGCCAGAGAAGCTGTCCCCGGAAGAAGCATGGTAAGCGCACCTATAGCGGCGTTGATCCGAACACCGTCCCCAAGCTACCGTTGTGTTTGTTTGTTGCGGGATCAAGTATAATGCTCTAAAGTGTTGCTTAATTCCAAGTCGAAGGAGAACTCACAGACTTGAAGTGTATTAAAGGTTGCAGTACATTTTATTTTATTTGTTACTGGGCTCTTTCACTCAATTATATCTCTGTCTCTTTATCTGATGAATATCTGTCTAAGTGTATCTCTGTCAAATGCGTATTTCTTTCTCTACCTGATTCAAACTCTCTGATATTTCTGAATGTCTATTGGTTCGCAATTCAAGCAAAATTCCCTCTGAGGGTCAGTTTCCTGGATGTTTTACAATGACTTTCAATAATTGTGTAAATTGGATTGCTATATACTGACCAACGTGCATGAAAGTTTGGAATCCAATTATTAGGCTGAGCCTTAGCATGAACCTTGTACCCCAGTAGGATATACAGAATGTTTTAAGGTTATTTTACAACAAATGTAAATGTGTAAACAAACTTAGCAGGCTTTTCATGGCTTGGTACTGGTTCAAACATTATCCATACTCTATTTGCAGGTACTGCCCCAAGTGCAAGCAACATCGGGAGGCGACCAAGCAGATGATGCTCTGGCGACTGCCTTCTACCCTTATCATCCAGCTGAAGCGCTTCTCCTTTGGCAACATGCTCTGGAGAGACAAGATTGACAAGATGGTGGAGTACCCTGTCAGGTATGTTGGCCCAGAGCTGCCAAGTCTCCCTGATTTCGCAAGAAATTCCCTGAAAGTAATCAATCAAAGTAATCAATCAATTACTGAATTGGATTCCATCACATCACCCAATATCCCTGATTATGGATCGATTATTGCCATTAGGTTATATGCATTTGATAGACATCTCCCTGATTTTTGATGAAATTTCTAAAAATCTTCCTGATTGTTGAATTTCAATGTTGGTAGCACTGTGTTGGCTCCTGGCACCATCAAATCAGGATTAAGTTAAAAGACATCAAACTTAGCCTAATAAACTGTTTTCATAATGTACCCCCCCCCCCCCCCTTACTGCTTAAAAACACATTATTTTCTTAACATGTCTCTCGTGATTCAATTCCATTGGGTGGAATACTCTCTGAATCAATTAGTTGTTGCTAGTTGGACGAACCTCGAACAAGCATTGGGGTAACCATTAGTAACATACTGTTTGACTGTTTGAAAGAAGTGCATGAGATTTGTGTACGTAACTTAAAGAGTGAGGGGTTTTGGCGGATTTTTGAATATTAATGAGTCAGTTGGCACTTGTTCAACAAACTTGAACATTGAAGATGGCTATGTCAGGGCTGCCAAGTCTCCTTGATATTGTCGGAGACTCTCTGAAAGTAGACCAATAATACTGCATGGATTTCTTGACATCAACCAATCTCCCTGATTATTGATAGGTTATTGTCATTAAGTTGTATGCATTTGATGGACATCTCCTGACTGATGAAATTTCCCACACTCTTCCTGATTGTTGAATGTCAATGCTAGTAGCTCTGCTATGTTCATGAACATGTATACAGTTTAGACCCTATTTCTCAATGGTAGTGTTATCACCTCCTCTGCTGATTTACCTTCTAGCGAATAAACCACTATTTGATGTCAACTTCCTGTGAACTTCCCTATCCTTTTCCTTTTGAAAATCCCAGGATGGCTTTGTTTAGTTCATGTTATATTGTCATTGTATCCGCTGTAGTCTGTTTGCTCTTTCCTGTTATTGCCAATCGAACAGCAATGTGAAATTCCCCCCAAAACCTTTGATATACAAGTATTCATGAGGTTGTTTCACATTGAGAGCATGTCAATACAAAGTCCAGTTATAACTCAAAGTTGATTTTCAATAATGTTCATTTTATCTCACATGTTCATTAGCTGCTTTCATCATACTTCTGTTAAAAATTTATGAAGAAATGTTGCTGTTGTTATGATTTAATTTGTGGTATCTAAACTCCCTCTGTCATGATCACTTCTAACCTGAAGGAGCATGGTGGTGTACCTTACTTAAACATGTATGCACCATTGGGGCCTTCTGGCATTCATGTAGAATGCCAGCTTGCCTGCCACAGGAAGAGTTTATAAGCCAATTCATTGAGAGCAAGAGGGGTTTTCTGGCATGTGCTGCAACCCATTCTTTAAAAGTCATCTGTTTCTATGGTTACATATACAGTATTCTCTCTTTTCTTGTGGGGACCTTTCCCATACTGCTGCTACCCATGATATTAGGGTCATCCATTACTATGGTAATATAAATTTTCCCTTTATCCATATTTACTGCTCAGGGGACTTGACCTCTCCCCGTATTGCCATAGCAACCACAGCTCGCCATTGATCTACGACCTCTACGGTGTGATTAATCACCATGGAGGCATACTGGGGGGTCACTACACGTCCTTTGCCAGGCTCGTCAGCACAGCTGATTGGTCCAAGAATGAACATGGTATGTTCCCTGTTGCCTTTCCCTACCCTTGATTTGATGTCTAAAATGTTGAATACGCCACGTACATAAACAAACTGGTATTTCAATGAATTAGGGCAACAGCCATATAAATGCAAGTGCATTTATTTCCCCACTATATTTGTGGAAAATTACCTAATTAGGCACTACGTTGAGAGTAGTGGTATTCTAATCACGCAGAAAGCATTGTAATATTTTCATCCTTTCATTTTGTAACATGAATTGTTTTATTTGGGTTTGACTTGTGCGTCGGTATCAAAATGAACTGCAGCAAAATATGTATCATCTGTATCTGTCAAGCAACCCATCATTCAATCCTTCCTACCATCCATCTATCTATCTATTAAGTGGTCATTCAGTCAATCAATCATACATTGACACATGATTGACACTGTTGATGTGTCTCTCTATTTATGTCATTGAGTTTAATCTTTTGTAGACTAGAGATTGTTCAAAGCACCAAAGTCATTCCTGTCAATTCACTACAGCCCGGAACATAAAATGTTCATAGTTTGGAAGGTGTTTACAAGTCTCTATTGATTCTTGATGTGTTTTGTAGATTAAAGAATGTGCAATGTCAGCCAAGCCAGTTTTAAGGATTACACCAATCTCTCTGTTCATTCTTGATGTGTCTTGTAGACTGACGGTTATGTGATGGCAACCAAGGAATGCCCCTCAAATCACTACACCATGGTACTACATTGCCATCATTTGAAGGGCTGCACACATCTCTGCTCATTCTTGATGCATGTTCTAGGCTAGAGAATGTACAATGTCACCCAAGTCACATTTTGATTCTCCCCCCCCCCAACTCTCTCATTAATTCTGAATGTGTTCTATAGACTGGCGGTTGCATGATGACAACCATGTGACGCCGATGTCGGAGAAAAACGTGGTGACGCGTTCCGCCTACCTCCTCTTCTACCGCCGCCGCCAGCCCTACGTGCCCTACATCTGGCGCACTCCGACGGCCCCAGAGTCTGACCGGGAACCAGCACCAGCACCGGAGCCCAAACAGAAGCAAGATCAGCGCAAAATAGATGCCAAGTAAGGTTTACCTTGCAGCAGTCTAGGTTGATTGGTTACCATGACCTATTCATGATTCTATGCTCTCATCACTCTGGTTGCCAGCTCATTAACAGGGCATTCCTGGACCTGGATAGCATGCATCAGGCTCTTTTGTTTAGGTATACAACTAATGATCCCTGAGCATTTTAGTTCTTATCATGATGATAACCACCAGTAATAAGATACAGCTATTGTGGCCCTGAATTTCCCTATTCCTGTATAGTGTGGCAGATACAATTTCACTAAAAAATTATAAAAGCATAATACACTATCTTTTATTAGATTTTGCATGGGGAATATGCCCCCCAAAAGCAGATGTTCTGAATTTGGTGTGTGTGTGTGTGTGTGTGTGTGTGTGTGGGTGGATATGTGTGTGTGTGTGTGTATATGTGTGTGTGTGTGTGTGTGTGTGTGTGGGTGTATGTGAATGTGTGTCATGTGTAGACTAGGAGTATTCAAATATATTCAATTGTTTTGACATCCGCCTGGCTTGATAGTGTGCATTTACTTCCTTGATGGTTATCTTCACCGCTTGACCTATATTTTACCAAAACAAAACTCAGACGAGAGCTTTCCACTTCCATCCGCACTCTGTCGAAATGAGATCCATTATCAATTCATCCATCTGTCGCTGTTATCTTTCCAATCTGATCTGTTTTATGCATTCAACAATTGGAGACAAACACAAAACTTTGTTTGGTTGACTATGTGATTGAAGACTGTGTAGATTTTGCTTACCGGTATATGGGCACAAATGAATGAGTTTTATGGAATCTTGCACCCTTGATATCTGTTTCCTTTACCATCTTTAACCCCTTGTGTGCTAGATAAACTATAACTCTATGGGAATTGTGTGAATAAGTTGTGCAACACATGTGACACTCAAAGAGATCAAAACACACATCCTGAAATTGTGCATTCCTAGTGTCTGCCAATGATGCATGGGTTATCTTGGGTTTGCACTAGGCACTAGGACAATGACGTTCCCACACAATCTGTTAAAGGCCCGAGCGCGCAAGCATTGCTTCTTTTGAATCCAAACCAGGACATATTTTTATTGTACGCAATATCATTTTTACTCTGTTTGTTTTTACTCTAATTTTTATTGTCAAATGGTTTAATGCGTTTTAAATTTCTTTCAATTTCTTTCAAAGAGGGGCAAATTATTTAGATCGTTAGTTTATTCTCATGAGTTTTTCTGTTTTTGTTCACATTAACTTGCTTTGAGGATTTTTATTTCCTCTCAATGATGAATCGTCCATCGTAATTTACTGTGTGTCACAGGTCCTCCAGTGGTAAGTCCAGTGAGATGGAGATCATAGAGGGAGGAGGAGGAGGAAGCACAAGCAGGGATACCAACCAGGCAGAGGTGTGCAATCGGGCTGCCAAGGGGAGCAGGAGAGGGGCGCAGCATCCCCCAACACACCCCCACCAGGCCACCACTCTTCCCTCCTCCTCCTCCTCCTACCTTGACAACCGGTCCATCCCGCCTGCCCCTCCTGCTCCTGCTCCGCCTGCTCCTCCTGTGTGTCTGGACATCACCATGGATACCACCGAGGCGGAGCCAGAGGAAGAAGAAGAAGGAGCTGATGAGGATATTGGATATACAAACATGGAGGATATTGACTAGTGTTGCCACATCAGGCAAACCTTCTTCTCTCAGGCAATCTGGTTATGGATTATTGGTATTGATGGTAATGTGGAAGGAGAAGGAGTGGATGAGAATATTGGATTGCTAGACATGGAGAAGCTTCTTCATATTTGGGCGATTATAAAGAGTATGAGTTGGGATTTACCCTTCCTCACGTTATTTATCCAAGAAGAAAGAAGATGCAGAGAGGGACTGCATCTTTTGAAAGTCAAATTAAATTGTCAAATCAATTTGCACATCAAATCAAATTGTACATCGTACATTCCTGCGATGGATGGAGAAGGCGTGAAAAAATGAGGGGACGGCTTGCTCTAGGAAGGGACCTTGCTTCCAGTAAAAGCAGCAGCGTACATATGTGAGGCGGATCTGTTCAAGTTTAAGGAAATCCCATTGTTTGCCTTGCAATCACTTCACGCTGATTTATTTCTTGTTTTTGTGCTGCTAAAATTTTATGACTTTTATCACACATATTTCCTTGCTTTGAACAAGCTTGTACCGCTTGAATTTTGAATTTGCTTTAAACGATTAGTCAATATGAAACAAATTTCAGTTGTGATTTTATTATGAATTATTGTCTTCTTTGCTGAAAATGTGAACTGTGTGATGGGATTGTGTTGATGTAGCACCCTACATTGAAGCCTTGGGAAAACAAGAGGTCACTTGTGCTAATATTTTGTCGTGCAATTTGCAATTCTTTGAATTGTTTTGTTCATATGAATTTTAAAGTTTTAATTGCCATTTTGCTTTAGCTTACTGAAAATCTTTGATTTTATTGGTGTATATTTTAGCAGGTTGTATGATGATTTGCATGACTGTAATATGTATTGCTTGGAAGGAGACATAGACAGAACAGTATTAACATGTATATTTGTTCAAGGAGGCTTATCTGATATCAGAGATCTGTAAGATTAACAGACAAAAAGGAGATGCGTTTACAACAGATAAGAATTGTGGTGTGAAGTTGTCTGCTTTTTAACGAGATTCCACCCCCTTTGTGAATATGGGTCTTTATGATTCAGGGCCATAATTGGAAAGAAATAGACATTTAACCCTTTGGTATATATCTGTAGTCCATAGACATAACATTGAGCTCAGTCAAATGCCATAACCAGGGGGTTGTTTCTTTAGTGTGAATATTGGGGGAAGTGACAGGTAGGATCATCACTTGATAATAACATACCACTTAGAATACAGAGAGCTGTTGTTTTCCAAAACATTCCAGGAATTTCATGAAACTTTCACAATGAATTAATGTGCTGATGCTATTAATCTTTTACCACTGCCCAGCCAGAGTAAGAAAACACATAGAACCATTACTGTCTGGATTGATTCATGACATTGATTTTGCTTATAGAGAAAATGAGTTTGGATGTGCTCCTTCGTACTTCAATGACAATCACGTCACTATAACCATCAGGTACGTGTAGGACTTCTTGCTCTAGCTATCTAGGACATTGTATGGGTAGAGAGCAGGGAAAGGAAGGGGGGAGGGAAGGAAAAAAAGACAGATGTTAAGAGAGGAGGGGGAGAGAAAAAAAGTACAAATGATAGAGTGAAAGAAAGAATAAGTAAAATGGAAAGAGGTGAGAGAAGAAGGTAGAAGAAAAGGGAAAGAATGAAAGAGAAAAAGACAGATGGAATGAGAGGAGTAGGTGCACCAGAGAAAAAAACATGCACATTATATCATGTTTGTTTCCTACTTCAAATTACTCTTTGCCTCCGTTTGCTGGAATTTAATACATGGTGTGTACATGCCTTTAATTTCTGCCCGGTTGATGAAAAAAATGTGAAAGGGAAAGGAAGTTTGACAATGAAGGAAGTGGCCCGGAAGGTAAGGGAAGGCATTCTAAGAGCTCACTCAGCATCAAATTCCAGAGTCGAAGAAGAATGTATTGGGTATGCATTGCCAGACAGTCTACCCAACGTGTAGTGATTTTACAGTTCCCTTCTCCCCTCCGTGTAGACAAGAATGCTAAGTATACTGCATACAAAATAAGATGATAAAATGTAAATGTGTATATCGTGATATACTCTGTATATGTGCAATGTATGAAACAGGATTTTAAATACCGGTAGTCAAAATGTTATAATGGTATTACATGAATGATAATAAGCCTGATATCTGATATAAACTCTCTTCTGTATACCTCAAGTTGACAAACTCGCCTCCTCGTCAGTTATCTATACATTAGCTTGGTTGTAAAGGCTCATTGATAGAGCTGTCTTCAGTGTTCATGTAACGGTCTCTTCACCATAATGACCTCCCTTAAACCGGGCTTTGCTTTGCCTGAAAAAGGCAGAGGATATATATTACTGTGTATTTTCTGTACTCTGACTGCTATGCAACTGGTTCAAACTGATGGAATGATAATGACATTTCTTTCGTTTCTGTAATGGAAGATATTGGAAATACACTTTCAAAAATAAATCACACTGTATACCAAAATATTAATCAGTCTAACTGTCGTACAATTTATTTCAGTGGCTTATAAAGAGCATTAAAGGGTATGCATTTTATGCATTACATATTAATGGTACACTGTACTGCAAATTGGATATAACGATCATTCTGCTTTCAAGTTACATGACTACTACTCTTAGAAAATGTTTATCCAGCAAAATATGTACATGTATATTCAAGGAAGTACGAGGCATTTTTGAAAATTAGGCACTTTTGAAAAAAAGAAGAAGTTGTAATTCAAATCAAGCTGTAATTTTGGACCGAAAAATATGTGTATCAGATAATTCAGAACACCTGTAAATCTGCTAGTAACTGGCATCACAGTGTCATTAATAATGCACAATGCTTCTGGCAGAAAATAAGATGTGAGTTGACATGTGTGACACACAATGGCCATTGTGTTCTGAATTAATTATCTGATACATACATTTTTAGGTCCAAAATTGTCCAAAAGTGAAATTTCATTGAATATTCCAAGGAGTATTATAAGAAGAATAATCAATTAAATGTCACAAAAAGTGTTTTTAAGACCTAGTAGATATGATAACGAAGCTCAAAAGGAACTAGCAGATTGTAGATTCACTATAAGCAGCACTGTGCTTAAAATGAAAATACCACGTCTCAGCGGAAAGTTAGCACTTGTTTAAATGATAATCCATTTTTCCATTATATCATAGCATTGACATACATGGGGGACCGGGTGGGGGGGGGGGGGGGGGTGGGGGTGGGGGTTGTGTTCCCCCACCAATCTGAAGAAGGGGGAACACAATATCAAATGTCCCCCCAATATTTTCGGTCCTGTACCCCCCCCCCCCCCCCCCCCCCACCCACCCACTGAGAGCACTTTTAGAGATTTTAGAGATAAAAAATTAATTGCAAAAAAAAAATTATGGAAAAAACACTCCCCCCCCCCCAAAAAAAAAAAAAAAAAAAAAAAGTAATGGCAGGCCACTTGTGAAGCTAAGCATGCACACTACTGTACTCAGTTTAAAAGTTATTTCAGGTTTGTAGCCTACACTGGTATAGGCCAAGCATAATGCTGTGTAGTTCATATACATGTACAATGTACAACACGACATCTGCTGTAGCTTTTTTTGTATGGTTACCTCTCCTCCTTCCCACCCTCTCCCCATCCGCTCCCTCTTTCTCTTCTTCCCCAATTTCTCTCCCTCTCCTTTTCTCCCTCCCTTGATTTACCCCCGTCCCCCTCTTTCTCGCCCTTGAAATGTCATCCTCTTTTCTTCACCTCCCCATCCCCTTCATTCTCCTTCATTCGTTCTCTACCCCCTCCCCCCCCAATCTCTCTGTATCTTCCTTTATTGGATTTACTCCCTCCCTCCCTCCCTCTCCTCGTCTGATTTCATCTCCTACTTTATTTAACCCCCCTCTCCTCCCCTTCTTTCTCCCCCCACCACCCCCACCCATTCAACCCCCTTTGTTGACCTGGATGGGTTCAAGGGGTAGGCGTCTTTTCCTCTTTCTCTCTCCTCTTCCCCCGGGGATGACGTCATGGGGGCGGGTGTGTCACTCCTACCAGGAACTTGATAGGGATGAAGAGAAGTCCTGCAATGAGAGTATGCAAGGTGACATTTATTTCTTCCGAAATGAAATGGAGAGAGAGAGAGAGAGAGAGTTTGTTTGTGTGTGTGTGTGTGTGTGTGTGTGTGTGTGTGTGTGTGTGTGTGTGTGTGTGTGTGTGTGTCAAATGTGAAATGCTACAGGGAATATATTTGTAACTTTATTTAAGCTATGCGAGAGGGAATTATTCGAACATAGCAGAGGTTATGTAAGTAGGCATGGTAGGGACGGGCTTCAAAGAACTCTTTTCCCGGAGTATGTTATCCAAGCGAAATTCAGTGGCATTACAAATTACCAGATGATATCAGCCAAAATGCGATTAGGGTGGGTAGAGAATCAAATTGAAAATAAGATCAAACGAGCCCGGTAATTGTTAAAATATCTTAAGTATATTGGGTGAACATACAGAGGATACTTAAACAACTGAACCGAAAATTAGTGATTTAGAACTAATCACCAAAATCATTAATTCAGTGACATACAGCAATAAAAATCAGAATAATATGGTAATAGCCATTATTAACATTTGCTTAACTGACTCGGTGCCAAGCCAAGAGAAGCACATTGACTTGTTATACAGTGTATGCACATTTGGCGGGGAGAGTGCCACATAGCGAGTGGATATCTCAGGTGTACTGTTGGTTTTTGTGTAGGTTTTGCTGTCAAACATTTTTGTACGCAATTGAAATGTGACACGGCATTGTAATACCACTGGTGCTGTTGATTGTTCGGGACCTTCAGTACAGGAGAAAATGGGAAATAAAGTGCAATGGATGCGATCTTTACCAAAAATATTCTATAACTCATATGGAGGTACTCGGTTTAGTAGTATGCAGATGACTATGAGAAGTCTTACCTGTTCCTCGCTCTCCTCGAAACTGAAGAACGAATTGTAGGATTCTGCAGAGAAGAGGGAGGTGCGTAGAATGATGATTAATCGAAAACGATGAAAATGGTGACCATGCTGTTGTACAAATAATCACCCCCCCCCCCTGAAACTGCGTGTGGATTATGTGTGCATGTATGTTGGGGTAACTTACCATCATATTCACAATGGTATAAAGTTGTCGCCATTTGTGTTCTTATTTTCGATGTTCTTGTTCTTAACAAAATCTTACGGCCACCGCAGACGACACGATCCGATCTCTGCGACTGGCTAAATCGTAGGACCCAGTTATGTGATTTGTGCAAGAAGGTGACGTCACACTTCCTGTCGCAGGCCCTTACGACTGCATAACCGCAGCAAAATCGTGTCGCCTGCGTTGACCTTCACTCGTCTTTAGGCAGTATGCACATGATTCAGCGCGATATACAGTTAATTAATGTTTGTCGGAACTTGTAATAAATCAAGGTAAGCACGGTTATCAGGAACACTTATTTTGATATCCGTAAAATTCGTCGAAATCAATATTTGGCTTCTAAAATGAATTGTCGCTTGCTGACCTTGAGCGATATTGGTTGGGTGTATGGTATCTTCGACCTCCTCCTGCTGGTTAGGGCAAGGGGGCACTCCCTCGCACGCTGCCCATTCGAAGGCTTGTCCGTCGCAGTTCGGCTGGACGTCACCGGTTTCATTGTCGCCTTCGCACCGGCGGAATCGCAGCTGAAAGCTGTCTTCGCCGCAGGTCGATGAGCAAGGCTGCCACTCGCCCCACGCACTCCACGTCCCTGTGACTGGAAAGAGAAAAGGGAGGGGGTGGGAGTAACAAATACTTTATAACATAAGCTTTAATTCAACTGTAGTAATGTCCATATTTTTTGTTTTAGTCCAGTTGAGGTAACTCTGGATACAACACATCCTTTTCAAAGTTTGAATGGAATTGAACTAACATTAATGTTGTTTTGCCAGCCGGTAAAGAAACTCACGACATTTCGTCCTTTCATATTTCTTTAAACAAATTTCTCCTTGACCATTTTACTTTTCGTCGTTTTCATATAACAACAATAATAATCAAACATTTGTATAGCGAATAATATTAATAATCTCTATACACTTTATAATAATTTTAAACGTAACAAATTAAATAATGAACACATTTAAGTTCATAATCAACATAAATATAAAACTACTCAAGTAGGTAATCAACAAAAGAGTTTATATTGTGTACTTAATTAAGGAGAGAGCATGAATGTTTGGAGAGCGCGTTGAAGCTGTTTCCCATTTCTTCCTACTACCTCCTCCTCTTGCTTCTCCTCCTCCGATTTATTTTCTTCTTCCCATTCTTACGGTTTTCCCTCCTCTAAAGTGTTCATATTTTGCGTTTTAAGGCATATAAGAATGCATAATGGGAACATTTATTGAAGGAGAAGAATTCTGAGGAGCTTCTGAAATCCAACCTGATATAACACTTGATCCTACCTTCGCAGTCCTGTGTATTACACGGCAGAGTTTGCCGCAAGCCGCGACGGGGGAGCCTACTCTTCCGGTACACGCAGGTCTCGGGATCGAGTCCCTCGTCACAGATCATACGTCGCTCCTGTTGGCCGCCACCACACATCTTACTGCACTGACTCCATGCTCCCCAGTGGAGACCTTCACCCTCGCTGACTGGGATCGCTGATCCAAGACACTCTGCAGAAGAAAGTCGGATATATGCTTAATATTATTATTTTTTTAAGATAAAGAAGTACAAACGCCCTAGAGATTTAGCCTGTATAAAAATTATAATTATAATAATTATGTGTGTGTATGTATGTGTGTGTGTGTGTGTGTGTGTGTGTGTGTGTATGTGTGTGTTGGTGTGTGTACGTATGTGTGTGTATGTATGTATATGTGTTTGTGAGTGTGTATGTATGTGTGTTTCTGTGTGTGTATGTATGTATGTGTGTGTATGTATGTATGTATGTGTGTTTGTGTGCATGTGTTTGTATGTACAATATATGTATTTCAACTTTCCTAATGCAGCGCTGTCAATTGCAAGAGTTTACTTTTTTTTCATCAAAGAAGAATAGCGTAAACTAAACAAACATCGAAGCGTTGTTGTGCAAAGAAGAGCGATATTCAACAATTTTAAACTCAAGAGTAAAGAGAAGTGACGTAATGGACGTAAGTTTGGGGTATCACGTGACCCCATGTTGGCCTAGGCATGTATGTCAGTAGAATGTCAGTAGATATAAAAGACTCAATCACAAAATGATATTAATTTTTGTACAAACACGGTAATTCATATACACATATGCCTAGTACTGATCCAGCAAAACATTTTACATTTGGTTAGAATTATAATCCAAAAAAGCTCATCAGAAAATCAATAAAGATTTAAACTTTTTGTGTACAGATATTTTCTATGTTATTTATCCCTTCTTGGGGGAAAAAAGGAGAGCCTGGAGCTTATGTAGCTTCCGTAAGAAATATGCCTATCTACTCAAAACCGAATCCTCTCCGTTGAAAAAAATAAATCCGTGACGTAGGGTCTATAGAAGAAAAAGAAACAAACAGAGTCTAAAGGGATTTACCACTTCAGCTCCCCTTAAAGGAATCACAGCCGAACATCCGTCTCTGAGGTCTTTATCAAAACATTTGACTTCCTACGTTTGTTTTCCACCTGGTCAACTCTCACCATACAGCTGCCATTGTTGCGTCAGGGAATATCTCAACTTGGCAATCTTTGAATGAGAGTATGACAACACTTTCCTTTATGTTCGGGCCTTCTGCATAAGTGCGCATTTTATGATTATCCTCTTAATGTCTTGCCGAAGTTAAATGAAATCATAACTACTTGAATTTAGCGACAGCAGACAAATCAGAGAAAATAGATCGGCAACAGTTTGAAAAAAATCTCAATCCCTAGCACTGTCAGCTTGCTCTGTAAATCCATGGAACCTTCATACAAAGTAGAGTCCATGGTAAATCAAGGCAATTGGGCCTTGTTTACGCATCTTACATAAAAACAATTAAACTTATACGTCATTGCCTACCAAAGCAGTTACCCTGGAAGTTGGATGATCAGAATTCAGCACTAGTTACTATGATTTTCCAAAAATTCCCAACTCCCTTGTGATATTTCATATCTTTTGTCAGTCTGTGTCTCTGACTGTCAGCACTTTATTAAATTGTAACTATCCCCTGTTTTATATTGCATTTGTTTTTGATTCGCAGTCAAATTCCTTTTTCATGAAGGTTGACAAGCTTTGAGTGCTGTGCGTGTACATATACTAGTCGTGCAATGATGAGACATAGACACAGCAAGACCTCTATGATCACAGTGTGATCGTTGCCATTGCGTCTCCTACAGTATATGACACACATGTGTATCATAGGAGATGCAATGGCAAGGAAGCTAGAAAGTGTCAGGACAAAACATGTACATGAGTGGAAAGTAACATTTTGCATGACTGATATGATCAATTAAGTATTCATTCCAACTATTTTTTGTCAATAAAACTACCAGCGCATTATTACAGTCTACTACAACAATGTCAACATTTTGTTGTTGTTATCTCTTGTGATTTGCCTATGATTTGGGTCTTTTTTAAATTTCAAACTGAATGTTATAAGTCTCTGGATTTTCTGCACAATCTACAGTATATACAAACCCTCGTAGATCCCCCAATTTATCAATTTGATAATTTCAAACCTATAATTATTTGTTAGTTAATCTGTTAGTCCAGTCTGTCACAATAAGGCTAAAGTATTCTAGTTGATCTATATGTACATTGTATATAATTTACCAATTTAAATAATTGTATTTCATTTGCAAACTAAATCTTATACGTCTCCTCACTTTCTTTAAACAATCTATGAATAATCGCTGATCAAATTCAATTATTAATCTGTATCTGTATCTCTCTCTCTTTCTCTCTCCCTCCCAACACAAAACACCTCCTACCCTCTCTCTCTCCCTCTCTCTCTCTCTCTCTCTCTCTCTCTCTCTCTCTCTCTCTCTCTCTCTATTGTTCTGTTTTCTCTGCTATGCCTATGCCTCCGCCATCACGCACCCCCATTCTTTCTCTTGAGTCTCTATTTTGTTCTTTATCTATGAATTCATGATCGAGCGTCTTTATACATTATGCTCTGAGAGCACTACATACAAACCATCATCATCATTATCATTGATATCCTCCTTTTCCTCCTCCTCCTCCTTCTCCTCCTCCTCCTCCTCCTCCTCTCCTCTATATCATCTGTTGTTACATTCAAGTATCTCTATAACTTACCCGCAGCGAGCAGAAACAGAGCTGCAAAGAGAAATGTCCCACGATGAAGCTCCATATCACTAGTAGTTCCTCGAAACAGTGCCTCAAAGAGAAAGGTATCGACTCACGAGACGGTGCCAATAAACTGACGCTGGATATTACAAATCACTGCTGGCCAACCTAACTACTGCGTCCTTTATAGTGTCTTCTGTCACTCACGTGGCGAAGTGGTATGTTCCCTTTGGGAGAGAGAATCCGGGATCGAGGCGAGGTGCGTAATTCTACATACTCTGGGGTCCATGCTGATCACAATGGTATAACATGTCAACAGGGGGTTTCCCTTCCGTGAAAGTGACACGACAGTGGGAATGTCCGTTAGTGGACAGACGGAAACAAGACGCGCCATCATAGGTTTCGTACGTCCAATTTAATAATTATTGTTTTCTCAGTCATTGCAACGTGTATATATATTTATATATGAAATCACAGCTCCTCTACAACAGTTTTCTTCTCAATCTTCTTCTTTTTCTCACCTTGTCTTTCTCCTTTCCCCCCCTCTTCTTAATTTACCTTTTCTATTTTCATGGTAATGTTTTAATGTTTTGCAAACTTTTGTTTCTTTCACCATCATAGTTTTTATTGGTATACATTTCATCGATGATGTATAAGTACAATCGTTGCAGATATGGTACAATATTAAAAAATCGATTATGCAAAACTCAATAACCATAAAGTTCATAAAGTGATGAAAAAGCTTTTGGAAATTTAAAAGAGTATATATCAATTTTATACAGATTAAGTGTGTTTTAAGTCAACAAACTTGTAAAACAATCATCGACATAGTTTGTACAAAATGGATTTTTGTGTAAAAAAATATATCAACTCTTTATGCACCATATGTGTTCGAATTCACTATATGACGCAGAAATAATGAACAACCTTCTGGATTTAAATTGCGAAATCCTGTGGGAGAGGAATCTTGTAGTTGGCTGTGAAATGGAAATCAATGTTGGATGCAGAGACACTGGTATGGCGCCAGCAATGTTAGAGTCGTGAAAATTTCTCTATAAATAACATTCAAAGCCTTGGTCACAACCCGCTAAACGTGTTTTTGCACATGCGTGTCCACAACTTAATTGCGTCAGGTGTGGGCAAACTGCATTTTAAACATGGCTGGAGCAAAAGTACGGCCACCTTGCAGGCAAGAAGACGGCGGGGTTTGCGGACACTTGTACACAAATCGCACGTTCATCGCACCGCGGATGTGCGGTGAACGTGCCACTACCACAGGTTTGTACTTGTGTTCGGTTCCAATCCTAAACCTTGCAAAACCTTGCAGACACCGCAAGATGAACCTGTACCTCCGCGCTCCTCCTTGAAATGTGCAAAAAAAAAAAAAAAAAAAAGCCAAACGCAATTTATTGGACATTTCAAATAACCTTCTGCACCCCCTATGTGCTAACTCTTGTGTGCCTGGAAAACGTGCATCTGCCTGCGTCTGACGCAATGGTTTTCTGCGAAATCTGACGTAGAGTAGACGCAGGGAGGCGCATGATCGGCTGTGGCCATGGGCCATGGCATTAGGAATTGTAGGAGAAATAAACATTACAATGCTGTACCTTCCAACGTTGGGCTGAACACGATTATGATTTCATGAATACCATTTCAACGTCTGTATACACTCAGCTAGCGCGCGACCCGCCATGTAGGACAGATCACAACAAAACAGAGCAAAACGGTTAATGTTCTTCTCTTTCTTCTTCGCCGACTCCCTTTTTGTTACACTTTCGAACTTGTCTGTATGATGAATGAAGGCAATGATATACCAGTGGGAAAGACCTTTCATCGATTAGTTTTACCATCGTGTTTAGCCAGTCTCAAAGTCGTACGGCTGATAAGATCGTGTCGTCTCCGGTGACCTTGATACAAAAAGACAAACAAGAAATTTATATTGATATATATATAATATCTTCTATATTACACAAAATCAGTTATCAAGATGTATGTATATTTCATCATAATAAAAGGTTCCACCTCCTCGTGTCCCGTGGGACACATCATCACACGCCGTATTGTCATCACAATTGAAGTTATTACTAAGATACCTCAGGTTAGCTGCAAAAACCATTAGATCAGTGATCTATAAAACATACCTATGTTTAGCGCTTTTTATCAATTGTACGTTTTCTTCCGGTTGACGGTTTATTGACGCACATTCCACTTGACGCAAATGACCTCGGTCCCTTTTCCCACGAAAATAATGGTTTGTGATCATTAGAACGGTAAACAGCAAACTGCGAGTTTATACTTTTCATTTATTTTAAAACACACGCCAAGAAGTGGATACATGTTTTGTGATAGGATCACGCCTAATATTCGAGTGAAGGCATTCCCAACGCCCGAGTTGAACGGACTTTCGCTAGTCGAGTGGACATTTTGTGCTGGGTTGGGAAAGGACTTTGTGGATTTCCGCCAAGTGGATTTTCCTCGCTATCTCTGTAACCATTTTGAATTGCATTTCCACTTGTGTGGTTTTACTTTTGCAGACCCCCCCCCCCTCATCCCACACATCATAAAGCGTCCTTCATATGATGCACCTTTACATTTCACTATATCGCTTTTATTTTGTTTCGCAACACCTTTTCTCACTCAATATGCATTGGGAATTACTGTATATTCGTAGCTTCACGAAACAGAGATTACTTGATATTTTGTACAACAGGTACTACCCCCGCAATTCTCGATTTCTTATACCCCCCTAAACACATTTGAATTGTTTCAATGCACGAAAGGTAAGTACATCTATATGATTTATAATTGTGTTCATTTATTTCATTATTTTGGTTAATTACTATCCATATTCAACACGTGTGTCATTGCACAAACTTGTAACTACCACTTCTTTATTGTTTATTACTTTATTTGATGTAAAATGAAGACAAATTCAATTAATTTCAATTCAAATTCGTTGAACTCATATTCTCAATCTTGCCAATGAAGCAACAGTGGTTGAGTCGGAGAGGGGAGAGGGGGGATAAGTAGATTGAGGTTGGAAGCATGCCTGGCCCTGATGTTGTCATTTAGTCTACTCTTATTTGGTCTCTTCTAATTTGGTCAACACTCACTTTATCTACTCTCATCTGGTCCAAACCCACTTTATATGCTTTTATTTGGTCTACTCACATTTGGTCTACCCTCACTACGCTCACAAGTGGGCACTTATATTCAGGGGCTAAATATCTCTGTAGGATGAGAGTTTATTTTGTACGATAATGATTAAGGTACAGACATTAAGTTAAGTTTATGGAATCTTAATGGGTAGATTCAAGGATTTGCTTGAAGACGGAATTAGAGTAAATCAAATAGGTATAGAATAATCGTCATGGATAGCACCGGAGAGTTGTTTCATAGTTGCAATAGTAACAGATAAACTCTGATCTGTCTGTCTCTGTGATCTTGCTTAGATGTTGAATCAACACATTTAATACATATCCATCGATTATAACTAGGGCCAATGAACGACATCTAACAGAGAGAGTGGAGTTTCACTTTCTTTAACACAACCTTGAAGGCACGTTCATGTTCTTTCTTCAACTTGAGCGAGGATAAAAACATAATCTGTTTGTGTACAGAATTTTATGTTTAAATACGTGAGATGTTTGAGGTCTAAAAACGTGGTCACATCCCGAAATGACTCAAATCTCATACTTTCTAAACCACCCATGAGAAGGGATCATCAAACCTCCCACGTAAAAAAGGTAACAGAACAACTTAAAAGAACAGTCTTTATATTTCAAACAAAAAAACAAACATTTTTTTGTGTTCGGATGTTCCTCGCTTTCCTACTTCCCGTCTACAGAGTGAGTCAGAAAAAATGTCCCACTTTTGTAAAGTTGAATTGTTTAAAATATGAATATTTAATCATTAGTTTCATGATATGTCTTGATAGAGGTATCCGCCAAGTACATTCAGGTACCATTTTTATTTGATCCCGTGCACGCATGACTGAACATCGGACAATCTTTAGAAGACTGTCAGATCTCACTTGCGCCAAGTTACTGGGTGATGAATAAAACAGTGCTTTAGACAAAGACAGTCAGACAGACAGACTGGCATGCTCACACACACACACACACACACACACACACACACAACACACATGGTAATAACTGGTTCATAATTTAGCATTGATTTTTAGCAAGATCGCTGAATGTTTAAGTGGCAACTCCCCACAATCTTTCCCCTTACATGCCTTAAAACACATTCACTACCACCAGCATAAAAATTATCATCATCCTCCTCCTCATTGTCATCATCTTGATCTTGATCTTTATCTTCATCGTGTGTGCGTGTGCTTGTGTGTGCATGTTTGAGTGGGTCTGCCAGGATTGTGTGCATGTGTGTGTGTGTATGTGTGTGTGTGTGTGTGTGTGTGCATGCCAGTCTTGTCTAAAGCACTGTTTTATTCATCACCCAGTAACTTGGCGCAAGTGAGATCTGACAGTCTTCTAAAGATTGTCCGATGTTCAGTCATGCCTGCACGGGATCAAATAAAAATGGTACCTGAATGTACTTGGAGGATACCTCTATCAAGATATATTCATATTTTAAAAAGGGGCAACTTTACAAAAGTGGGACATTTTCTCTGACTCACTCTGTATAGTGTGATGTAAACAACACATCGAGCTTTAAGTAGAGATTTCTATAATATCAGAGAACTCAGTGGAATAGCTGGAGGTTTCCAGAGAGTTTCTCTCTTTGATTCTCATAAATTTAATTGCGAGCCCTGCGGTCTTACATTAACAGTGACACATGTATTGTAAAGATAGCTCAAAGGAGACACAAACGTGATCTTTATGCATAGTTTGTCTTTACATACTGTTTCAAGTTTCGATGAGAGACATCTTTTAAGTTTCTTTATAGGTAAGTGGTCTTTTTATACATGAAGACTTTGTTTGCAAAAGGGGTTAGATCCACTTTCGACCATTCTGAGATTTTTTTTTTTTTATTCTCCCATATTGCCATATTCTTATGCGAAACTAAATTGTCATAATAAAGTATCATCATATGTACATAAAATTGGGTATAAAAGAAATCTATCTGTCTTCATATCTTTAAAATATTTTTTCCAAAAATTACCTTTGCGGATCTAACCCCTTTTGCAAACAAACTGAAATGGATCTAACCCCTTTGAAAAAAAAAAAAGATTTTTCTTTGCCATTTTTTCACTTTTTAATGGGAATTTCCACTTTCCTTTGGTGTTATCTTATAGAGCTACCTCAAATCTATACATTGAGACAAAAACAAAAAAAAAATCACATTTAATGAAAAATGGATCTAACCCGTTTTGCAAATGAGCTCTTTACATGTAGTCACTGAAGCAGGATTCACTGTAAGTAAGGAATATGTGAGGGGCAAACTTAAGTTTACCTGTGATGGTCGTTGGGATAAGCGATGACATGTTTCAATAATCAACTTGATTTGAATTATCCGATTATGTGAAAACTTTCGCGAATCGTGTTCTCTTATCTTTCTGCTTCTTTTTTTATTGAAATTAACAGTTTTCTGGTGGTTTGTCCTTCAAAATTGTTGTCTAAATCCAGGAGATTTAATGATTTTACTTTCGAAATGACTGTTTTCTTCGGAACCTAGAAGATAAGTGATCGAAGGATGGATGTTGTGAACCGCTAACGTATATTATCTGATTGAATTGCTCAACTTGAACTGAGAATGAACTGAATATTCGGATTCTGAATTCTTGAATTCTTGAATTCGTGTGAACTTCATTTTTTTTAAATTATCTTCTTCAGGAGAAGTAAATTTATTTGACTTCATTAGATTCACAAAAATTGGGATAAAAATAACCTAGGTGTTTCCTATTGTCTTCTTCTTTGCTACTAACAGTGCCAAGGATATTGTATCTGCAACATGTATAAATCATATTACTTGAAATACTTTTAGTGGAAAATTTGTGCATTTCCACTGTCATACTTTCCTCAAATTATACATACGAGTTAACTAGATCAGCAGTGTGTTCGGCAGGGAAGGAGTTTGTTTGATATTTGATTTGATTTGATTTCAACAGTTCGCTGAATTTTTCTTAGGTTGTTTATTTCATAATTCGGTCTTAACATATTCACATTCACTCATAATTTACTTTTTTTAGAGCATGTAGTTCACGAACAGAATATCGATTACAGAGGGAAAGAAAAAGAGCACGCGCGCACACACATACACACACACATACACACCAACACACGCACACACACGCACGCACACACATACACACACGCACACAAACACACATCACACACACACACACACACACTAACACACGGACACGCACACATACACACCAACACACGCATACACACACACGCACACACACACACACACACACACACACACACACACACACACATATGCAGACATCAGTGTGAACATCAAAGTTATTTCCCACAGCGGAACCTACGGCGGAACCAATAAATTGATAACAATCTTCTCCTAAAAAAAATCTTCCCCGTTTTAATCGATTCCATGATGCACTTCCGGTAAAGGTTCCGGTATGCTTCCGGTAATTTTAAGCCAAGATAATAGAACGGAGATTAGAAATGTCGACCTCAGGTTGCAGATTAAGCAAGACGAAATTATCATGCAGAGGAGTTGATTGATGCGTGCATTATCGCGTGATATACTTTTGGTACGGCTTTAGATATTGAAACGAAAGTTATGACTGCCCGAGTGGATGAATGGAGACCATCGCATTCGACACGATTTATCCACGGTTCTCCAGTCGTAAGGGCCTCTACTTGAAATGTGACGTCACCTTCTTCTTCAAATCCAATGACCGGGTCCCGCGATTCAGCCAGTTGCAGAGACGTATGGGACTTATGGGGTTAACAGTGGATGGGCTTAGACTTATTACAGGATCAGGAACGAATAGAGTAGAATTAGTGCTTAGGGCAAGGTCTCTGTGAGAACATGTCAACGGTATAATATATTGTATACATTACTGCAACCTACATTATTAGTCATTCAAACGCTGGCGGACAAAGGTTAAAAGGACACAAGAACTAAAAATAACCTGCATCAGGGAAAGTAAATATCCATACGGTTTCGGTTGATGGGTGTCCTGTCTCTGTATTTTCTTTATTTTGTTTCGAATATTAGTAACGTTTGTTATCTTCAAACACCGTTATATCAACACACTGCTACCAAAGATGAATATGTCTTTTTTTTTAATGACGGTTTGAGAAATATAAGCTCTTGTGAATGATGTAAATATTGGTAGCTTTGTTTCATTTAACAATGAGGACTTTTAAATCGAAAGAATAGTCGATCCAAATTCGGAAATGATTAGCCACAACATCAATGACACAGCACTTATCATACTTCCGGCAATTATATCAGGGAATGTGGTGGTTAATTAGTTACCTTCATATGAAATAAGTGCGTTCGTAGGCTAAAGTACCTGCATGCTCAGCAAACCACTCTGTCCTGCAGCCAAAATACCTGCGGGGATTTTATGAGGCAAAAGCAATTTGTGACTTTGTCAAGAAAAGCATTCTTTAACCCGACATCCGCCAGCCAAAATGCTGCTCTATGGGATTTGCGTGTGCTACTTGTGCAAACATGCATTAATGGCGCATGAATCCTTAAAGATGCCCCGTCCCTTTCACAAACATCTGCAAACTTCATGAAAGTTTGCACAGCGCGTATCTTTGGGATACCAACTGAAATTTTAAGGTCAGAGGTACTATAACTCCCGCAGAATGAATAAAAATCTAACTAGTTTTCGCTGAGATTTGACTATTTTTGTGGTACGAATAAAAAAAGCTCGATCAATTATCGAAGATTATTTCCTCAAAACCGAATATTACACTTTGTCGATTCCAGGGAAAGGTTATATAGCCACTCTTTCTCATGTGATGACAAAGTCAGGGAACTTTCAGAATTAAGTTTGCAAAAGGGACGGGCTACCTTTAAAGAAATTTCCCTGTTTTTTATTAGTACAACAGCCCAAGAAGACCTGATGTAAGAAAGAGTGCGGGAGGGAGGGACTATGCATATATCATAAAAAGATATACGAAATATCGTCGGTGTTAACAGACACTAGCAGCTGACCCTCAAAGTTACATTAATAATTCATGATGCTTCTGGCAGAATATACCTTGTGGATTGACATACGTGATGCACTATGGGCATTGCTTTGTTTTGAATTAATCAATTGATACACACAACTTGTTTTGGTCCCGACTTCTCAAAAAGTGAAAATTAATAATAGTAGGCCCAATTGATGAAATATCACAAATCCTTCTCCCAAATGTGACATCCTTTCACGTTATGATGTTTAAATGTTAGCTTGAATTAGTTGTAACTTTGTTATTATTATTATTTTTAAAGTGTCACATAGTACACATCTACTCTAAACATAGTTGTTTTTTTATACACTCTCAAATATACACAAATACGCACCACACATACACACACATACACACACACACACACAAACAAACACACACACACACACACACACAAACACACAAACACACACACACATATTTATACATTATACACGCTTCCGCGTATACCCCCCCCCCCCCCCACTTCCAGCACCACCCCAAAATCACACCATTTTGTCTCCACTGCCATATACAAACAAACAACTGTTTATGCTCAGTAAAACACACGGCCTACACGGAGTGGGGGAGATGCGATGACATCACCTTGATCAAAGGAGGCCAGATTTTGCCAAGTTCATCAACACGAAGTCACGAGAAGTTCTTCCGTTGACCAACTTTTAGTGTTATTTTGACTCCTGCCAAAGCTAAAAATAAAGTCTTTGTACATCATCTACGAGGCTATACTGTATGTCGCATAGTTGTTAATGGGAGAGACGGTGTTCTGGATTGTTCACGTTTGCTTTATGTTATTGCGTCGTGTAGATTCTTATATGAAATGGCTCTGTTACACTCTAGCTTTTAGAGTGAACGTGTGCCCGGAGGTTGTTCTTGTTGTTGATGTTTTTGCAACGTGCGTGAACAGTGCACCAACCAGATAATTTGAGCGTTTCTAGACTTTTTAGAATCATATACGCTGACATTAATAAGCCCTTATACGCTGGCATCAATAAGCCCTTTAACGCTATAGTGCGATCGCGCCATTTCGGATTCCTGCTTAATTTAGCATTATAAGTGTGCGTTCCGTTCTGAATACGTTATAATATCTAACGATGCAAAGAAAAGGCATTGAATAACACGAAAACAAGTAAAAAATTTTCTTTAAATAATCATAATTTATTGATTTATCAGATAAAATTTAAAACAAAGGCCCAAAACATTTAGATTTTGCCGCGGAATCATTTATGATAATAACAACAGTGACCAACAGCAAAGAGATATCATATCCATTTTTTCGTTTTATCCATTAGACTATTATTCAATTACAGGCAAAGTAAAATAGTACGACAAAGGAAATTGATGTCATTATAGGCATTAACATACAAGAGTGAGTGAAATATGTTACAATATTAATTCAAAATATTGTTTTTTTATAATATACTTATTGGAACTAATGATAGCGCTCGAATCGTGGATGACTCTAGCAGGGAGGGGGTGGGGGACCCTTATTGCGAATAATTCTACTTTTAATGTTAATCGGACTCACACTCTTTTAGACAATGGGATCACAAACGACTGTTCATAACAAACAATGGTTTTGATTTCACTATTGAAAACATTGAAAAAATTGCAAAGTCAAATTGAATAGCAGTCTAATTGTAATGATCTTATTTTATGGCAGTGTCGTAGCATCGTCTTCTTTAACAACAAAAATACATTTGCCAAATTTGCAAAACATGAAGTACCATAATAGGGCAATTTGTAGGTCAAAGTTTCATATGGTTACTCTTTCATATATCTGTGGACAACATGTCTACGCCAGCTTTTAGAACCATGTGCTCACATAAATGATGTAAATGCTATAACGGAGCTTACACAAAGTTAATTTCAAACGAAAATCGACTTGTTTTTTAATTATTTTCAGGATGGAGCACGTCATCCTTACCATCATTACCATAGTTATCAAAATATCGAAGAAAAAATAATATCTCGATGACCATCGTGCATTGCAATATCAAATCAAGAATTACATTCAATAACAGTAATAGATATAACACTCAGTCAGAAACCTTACATGCAATGTACACACATTCATAAATACCATGTCTATTGGATATAGTAAGCGAATATACCATGCACTGAGACCTTTGGTTGAAAGGATGGATTCCGCGGTGGAACAAACAGCATTTCTTTTCCGAGGGGCGCAACCCCAAAGGACATAACAACATATGTCATCAAGGACTCCATGATTTCACCAGTGGCTCGAAAAATGTGCATGTTATATTTGTTTTATATCATTCATCTCCCTCATGATGGACCAAACAGTATCCTTCTAACCATGGAACATGTAGTTGAGTCCATGATCTAATACGGAGATCACTCATTTGTTATTTGAATTTTCTGCGGCTTGAGCAAACCAACGGAAACTCATGTTGTGCCTCGGTCGCAAAATAAACCTCTCGACATATGATAAAAAAGAGGAAAGTTATCTGACTCATAGCAAGACAAGATTATGTTAAATGACAATTTGGCTTACAGGCTTCAACGACCTTCAATATAGTCGAGAATTGAAAAATGAATGTGAACTTAATGTCCATATGAACGTACTGATGGGTACTCGCATTTAATGAATTGATATACGCTTTAGAATTCACATTGAAAGACAGTAATTGCTCTCGATGATGCTTCCTATCGTTGAAACATTTACAATACATACTATCATGACAATCACTACTATACCAAAACATATTTTTTTTACAACAAAAGCCATGTGATTAACTTGACGGCATGATAACGTCAATGGTTAGTAGCATTCGCGTGCACGTTGTGTCATTTAGCTACAAGGGCTACAACGAATTATTGTATTTAGAATGATGCAAGTAGAATGATACACTCTTACGCTAACATTCAAGTATTAACCCGGAGTATTATAATTATAATATATATACTTCTTGATGCACTTTGCAATAGAGTAAAGCGCACAAATATCAAGATATTGGTTTATCTGTCTCAAAAAATATTAACCTGCCCTGTACCAG
Source organism: Arbacia lixula (assembly GCA_963669155.1). Lineage (NCBI taxonomy): Eukaryota > Metazoa > Echinodermata > Echinoidea > Arbacioida > Arbaciidae > Arbacia > Arbacia lixula. Next base: position 13,982,822 of record OZ022576.1, on the reverse strand, counting down.
ACAAATAGTTCCGCTGCGTTGAATTCATGCTTATGAAACCAAGAATTAACATAACTTGTTCAATCATACTTCATCATAATATACAGGCAAAGTTTATGTCAAAGTATATGATCGTGTAATATGATATTTGAGGAGCATGGCACTGGTGACGTAGTAAACAGTAAAATTGAATTATAATACTAGTAAATTCTGTTTATTTACACATATCGTCTATTTACAAATAATGCATCAGACATGCTAGAGGCAGTGAATATTATACAAACATAGATTGCTCTTAGGGGCATGGTTAAAACTATTGGCATAAAGTGATCTCAAATCGATGCTATTATCACTCGGCCGCATCATCGCGGGCCTACAGTTCAACAATTTCCCGAATATCAGAGCAGGAACGTTAATATATATTTTAAATACCAAATAAAATACTACTGAATAACAGAGATATTACGAACCAACAGCAATAAAAAATGAGTTTTCCAGGCTCTACCTTATCTTCATCAATCAACAGCGCGCGTTAATGTTAGATGTTACGTATTTGTTAAGCGAATTGCGCATTGCTCATCGCGTGTTTTCAAGGCGTTCATGATAATTTGTCATTGAATTCGCATTGCAAAGGCATGAAAGGTACACAACAAAAAACATTGCGACGTCAATGTAAACATCTTGCCATACAATGCTTGTTGCCACTTCTTTCTGCGAACCGGCACAGTAATGCACTGAAGAATGTGGGTTTTTGAATCTCGAGCACATGCTGGTCACTTCTCATTATGCAAATGTATGCAAGAAAAGTATTATTGCCCGCCATTTATGCAAATTAAAGTACTATTAACCACTATCCATGCAAATAAGGTACTTTTGTTGGGATGGTCAGATCTATGTCTAATTATATAACATTGAATATAATCAGTTCGTTTGATGTATTGGTTAATGTTCGATCCTCTGTTCTGCTTCCCATCTTAGCCCGGTATTAAGCTCATGCAGCAAGCAGCACGGGGACATACCTCCATTATGTATTACACCGTTTGACCGTTGGTTTTCAAAAGCGGGGAAACTGCAATGATAATATATAGAAGGAAAACAAAGCATGATTCGATTAGTAGAACTAGGACATGCACTATATGTATTTACAAAGAATTGCGATAAAAAGGTGTTAGTGTCATGGAGAGACGAACGTGAGGAATATGGTATAAGGGATACAACATTTAGCGAAGAGAAACATGCAGCATAATGCAGTAACACGTTCATAAAGAATAAGCATATGTGATATACACAGGTATATATATTTATATATATATATATACATATATTTACATATATTCACAGTAATGTTGCGTCTACAATACAATCAGAGCGAATACATAATGCTATCAGTCTATCTAAGCTCCTCCCGTGACTTCCATCAATCTATTTCTTCTTCTACTACTACAGGTCGATCGTTATGTCTTCTATAAGTTCAGTCGTCTCGTCGATAAGTTCGGTCGCTGTTTCTGTCGTCATTTCTTCAGCCATGCCGACAGGGGCTTGCGTGGCGAATTCAGCTGTCGGGGAGAAAGTGGGAACCATTTTCACATCTAAGTTGCCAGGAATGTGGAGGTACTCCTATTACAGGCCGTTTGAATTTCACTTGTTATGCGCTGGGGACTAATTGTTACTACGCGTAAAAGATCAGTGTTTATTATCAGCGCAAATATAAAGAAGGGGCATATATTGAAATACTATGAATGCGGTAAAACGGGATTGGGGTAGGCTACTACTCGATGGGAAACGTCGAGCCTAGAAAAAAGTAATTATCATGAATATGTTGAGATGGAAGTTTCTTACCAGCAATTGTTTTGTTTAAAGTCGAGTAGGATAATCAAATAATGTGAGGCTTCATATTCCCAGTTTTCTTGCGCGGATTGAATATATATTACAAATATATTACTCCTTGGGGTTAATATTTCATCATAGTATAATCGTATAATACATGATGAACTGGAAGATGAGGTTACGTCGCCTCTGTTTTGGTAGAGATGGTGGTGGGGGTGGGGGTGGGGGGGGGGGAGGGGGGAGGGGGGAGGGAGGGGGATAAGAAGGGTGTCATATTCTTACCAGACCCAGCGCATGTCGGGCATGGGGTGTTGTATTCGATATAGACGGACGGCCCTCCGCAGTTCTCGCCCCCGTGTGCAGGGGCTGGGTTCTCACAGTAGCGCATCCAGATAATAGTATTGACGTCGGCACAGGTTTTGGCAGTGCAACTAGCGAGTTCATATTCCGTCCAGCCCCCGTTAACTTTGGAGCAAAAAAAAAATAACCACACAAACGGTCCATCATTTCACTCATTTGGGAATTAGATCAACGATTTAAATAAACTATTAAAAAGGTGCGAAGATAACAAGATTGTGCAAGAGCAAAGATTGTTTGGTCCTCTAATGTGCATATAGTGGTAGTGGTTGGAGGATATGTCATCCTTTTGATTAGTAGAAAGATATGATTATCAGAACGAAATCACCGCCACTAGCTCGGAAGCCTCCACGTACGATTCCTTTAAGTTGGTCTAAAATATGTTATATTTATAGATATATCTACGTAAATAAATGCATCTTTAAGATGATCAATATGGTTGTTGACGAGACTCTAAACTAACGATGGAAGATGCCAAGAAGCACGAACCTGGGCATGGGTCGGAGCTCGTACAGGTGCGTGTTACGACGACGTTGTTTGAAGTGGTCCTGGTCTGTACTCCGCTGCCACCACACGTGACCGAACATTCGGACCACCAACTAGTAGGGTTGCACGCTGCAAGGAAACACAAGGTAGGTTCACAATATATAAGTACCTCAACAATGGGAACAAATACACAGGGGCTCATAGTGATTGAGCACACTGCGTCGATTTGCTGACAGGGTCCATTATTGATAAGTACTTGTGATCAGCCGACTGCATGAAACATCAAAATGGTGAATGATTATCACCGTGCGTGTTATGTTATAAGTAAACGTACAACTCCGTAACATGATATGATGATATTTATTAATGATCATGTGATGTCGTAAATTAAGAATAAAACTTCGCAAGTGTTATGATGGTATCTATTACACGACTGTATTGTCTCAAGATATTACGTCAAACTTCATTTTAATCTGATTGGTATAATACGATTTCATTGATTTATAAATCACCAAAAAAAAGTTGGAGAGCACATCATTTCACGTCAATTTATTGATGCACGTAATACGTGCTATTCAATTATCATTATTTAACATGCATAAGTTAAGTCTATACGATGGTCAGTGGTACGTACGTTGAATAAAATAACAAATATTCAATACATATCTTTGTCAACCTATAAACATGATAACAGAACCGAAACAACCATGACAACCACGGTGACACAACGATCACAATATCGCACAATACTATAAAGTATTTTCCTCCCTTTATTTCCGTTATTTAATGTTTATTTTAATGCAATTTTGGGTAAAATGCAAAGTGAACTCTGTAAAAGAGCAAATCATTTTTTTTGTCAGAATATCTCTATGGTATCTCGTCTATTTAAGTTATGATATATCCCTCCAGCGACACACACACACACACACACACACACACACACACACACATACAGTCGGCAAGTATAGCAACTGAAGTGAAAACTTCCTGTTAACAAAGAAGAACTTATTGTTTGCGTCATCACGGTCATTGTGGTCTGTCATGTACTCATTGTGATTGACTACGTACTACTTGAATGATTGTTGTTTTGCACTATTTTGCTTTGTTTTGCTGACTCGATGATTCAGCCCTGAAACATAAGCCCTCAAACAGATCAGATCACAGCAAGAACACATCTCATTCTCAAAGGGAAACATTACGTCGCGAAACTGCTTACTTCACCATGGTCTCTATTCATAGTTGGGTCCATGCTTCAGATTTTCATCTGAAAGTATCAATTTTTCTGGTTTAAGACTTTTCACATCCAAACACTATATTCAGAGGAATAACCTACATTACTTAATTCAAATGGGTGTAGCTGTATAGAAGAATGCCTTGTTCTCTCGATGTTCGCTGTACTATTAGTAAAAGTGTATATTAGTCCCGAATCCGAGTGGATTGAAGTATACAACCGCCATCAAGCGGAAGGACATTTGACATGCTTTAGTAAATATGAAAGGTCAGTAAAATGCCGTCATATTTTACTTTTCTCTAAAAACAATGCATGGAAATATAAGGTACCTCTTTTACCACAACTGACCATCTAACTAATTTGATTTCTGTTAGTTGAGACTGAATGTATCCAATTGGTTGTGTCTCTTTCAAAAAATTATATATTTGGAAACATATAAATTTAACTGTCTTAATTCTGTCAAACGATTGCGTGAGAACATCAAAACAAGAATCAAAACAAGCGGCCCTAGTATTAAAAATCGAGTTATCGACTGGGGTTTGACACGTTTGCTCAAATTTCAAATAACTTATGATCAAATGTGAGAGTGTCTATTTATTCATTTATCCATTCATGTTTCAATCTATTCATATATCTATCATCTCAATCTATCCTTTAAATAATTCGTTTAAATTGAATCTATTTACATGTTTATTAGAACAATCACACTTTGTAACGTGAACTAGATATTTTTTGTAACGTAAGTCTTCAATATCACTTGTTTTAAATGAGCATCTGGAATTTCCATTTCTGAAACACGATGACATGTAGATGGAAACAATGAGCAAGAATCAGAGGGAACTGAAACATGTTATATAAATAATATCATTGATGATATAGTGGCATAATATAGCATATCACGTTATGTGATGTAACACATCACGAAAGAATATAACCAAATGGTGTTAGCAAATGTGTTACTATTTTTAAAATAATATTTGATATTGCACTCTCACCATGGAAACATTCAAAAATATCAAATATCACGTTTTGTTATCATATCATATAATATATTGTCACTCACATGAGACGTACACCAAACATAGGATGACAGACAGCTGAAGCAATGCCGACACACTGTGCGATATCTTGCTGATCATGATGATTTCCTTCGAATTCCTGGTCGATAGCGAGATAAAGAGTCAAAATGAAGATAACGAGTTCCGAAAAAGGCCCAACAACTTCACTCGAAAGTAGAATATACACCGTATCAGGTAGACTCCGTCTGATTGATTGACTATCCTGGGTATGTTGTTGGTTGTAAATAAATATGATGGTAGTATTCACGTGGATGGAGAGCAACCTTAGGTTAATAGCGATTGGTGTCCGTTCGGAGAGAGATACTTACTCGCACTGGCTCGCGTTACCCAATCGTGATGGCCTTTATACCTACTCTGGCAGCGCCCTTTTAATTTGTAGAGAGCATACAACCGGATATTATGGTTCCGATACCGCTCCGAGCTCCGCAAGTATATATTCACTATATTTGTGTCCTTGGCTGCTAAGGGTGCCAGGAAAAACCAGGAAAAAGCGGATTTGTGTTTGTGAATTACCGAAAGGGAGGGGTATAGGGATAGGGAAGGGGGGGGGGGGGGGCGTGCGAGGGGGCAGATTATGCAGGACTCTCGCCCATTCTGTCCATATATAGTATGATATTCCACCGGTCACACTCGAAAGGTATTATCATTATATTGCTAAAAAAATAATAAAAGAAATCGCTAATAGTTTTGGTCTACGCTCCACGTACCGGATCCGAAACATCTAGATACTTCGCGTAGCACAGAGATTCACGTGGGAAAAGAACTACGGTTTGCGATAATTTGTACTTCTTTACTTCTACTGGTGAAGATTTTACTAAGACTTGTTAGGGGGAAGGAGGGAGGGGGCGGTTGTGGTCGCCCCCGTAATTCCGATTAAGGCTCCTGGATTCTCCATAGGTCCCATTAACTCATTACGTGACACTGATTATTGCTTGTCCCAGTAATACACACCAATCCCGTAAACGAGTGGTTTATCCGGTATCACGAGGGTTAACCCACCCGAGGGGCTGGCGTAGGGGTTATAAGGAGGGCTTCTGAAGACTCGACATAGCGGCATCATCACATTGGTATACGGATAGCTACATGATGGTGTCGAGTTCAGAGTGCTAAATACTAGGGACATACCTCAGCGCATATCTGATCCCGCGTTATGTATCGTGACTGTGATGTGTTGTTTTCTTTGTTAAAGGAACACATGAGATGTTGTTATTCGTAAATGAATTAGCGTGGAATTAACTGTCTTTCTGGTTTGTATTGTCTTACTTCAAAACCCCCCTCCCCCTCCCCCCCTCTCTCTCTCTGCTGGTTCTCTTCTATGTGTGTCTCTTTATTGTTTTCTTTGTGTGTCTCTCTCACTATGTCTATCTGTTTGTCTGTCTGTCCATCTGCCTCTCTATCTCTCGATCTATCTATCAAATGTATGATTGTGAACGAAATAAACATATAAATCATTAAAATATCTCTAAGCGCCATTTGTGCATTTTGGAAATGCTTGTACCAGGGATCCTCGGGAGTATCAGTTTACAATAATATACAATAGTGTATGTTTTAGCTATTCAAAAGCATATCATTCGACACATTTTTGTTCAGGGCGTCACATATAATCCTATATAAAATGTATACTATATTTCATATTTCATCACTCCACCGTTGTTGCATGTTGCATTCCTCTTACTACAAATAAAAGACCTTTGAGATTTATGGTTTTGTCTTCCCTGAAGCACGGAGTTAAATCGCGACATTCAGGAAATGTCTTTGTTACTATAGCAACTGACAAGGAACAGCTGTTCTTAATGTGCTATTAACGCTAGAGTGCTGTTGAGATCGATGACAACTACTCTAGAATATCATGATTGATAAGTGACAACTTAAGTAGATGAACACCACAAAATGTATGTGTTTGTTGCCTAGAACACCGAGTATTCATTCTTATTTCAATGGTTTATCAGTCTGATATATATTATCAGTACTGTTGTTTTTATGGTTTCTTATTTGGAGTAGGGTATTTAATTTCATCAGCACTTCTTTTCCTGGGCAACCAACTGTTCTGCCGGAGCGGTCGCTATGGTTTTAGACAGCTTTATATTTGGGTTATAGAATACCGAAGTACTGTAGCAATATATATTGATTCTGGTTTTAAACAACATCACTCGTGTGAGAGTTTCACTGGTCCGACAATGTCTAGCGTGCTAGTGTCGGGAACTTCCAATGAGAATCATTGCTATGATCACCCTTTTTTGCTCTACCCATAGTTCAGAATAAGTTGTCTTGACACCTATGCTCATATGGCGTCACACTTTGGTACAACACAAGTAAAAGTTGGGGTGGGGTGGAAAAACGAACAAATTTCAATGGAAATTTGCTGATTAGTACTTGTTTTGTTGTTTACCCCAGTGCATCTAATACCTTGTCTGATGGCGTTTATTTCTACCCAGAAGAAAGTTTGTATTGTAAAGAAACGTTGTTAGAAATGAAACTAAAAAAATAGTTTGAGAAATATCTAACCAACTTTAATTTGACGGAAAAAATGTACTCACCACTATATCAGGCCCTACCAAAAAAAATGTACACAACATATAGGAGAGCACCTCCCAAGTGACGCCACAAAATCAAAACTTTAAAAGATCATAACTTTCGTAACCTATGACTTATTTTCATCAAAACTTCAATACTTTGTTTCTTGTATGCTTCTGCTTTTATTGGAACCAAATTGTCTTCAGTGTGAACTATTCCTTTAATGGTTTGTTACATTTTAGCAAATCTACCAAACAATGCAACTTTCATGTTCCATGTTGTGTGTGATAAACTTCATCATGGGTTAAAGAGAAACAAAAGCTATTTTGAAATGTGTTTCACGTGAAGGCATGTGTGTGACGTCACGCACTTCCTGGTGACGTCAGCAGTCATGTTGACGAGAGGGCGTCGGGCCAAACGTCACTAGTCGAAGAGATCCAGCATAGATGCATACACTGTATATGGGTATGTGCGTGAGTCCGAGAATGTGAATATATTTAGGGGGTGAGTGGTTTTATGCGTGTGTATGCGCGTGTGTATGTGTGTGTATGTGACTCACACACACACACACATTTTATCAGTAAACTCACACTAAAACATTACACACATACACATATACACACACATATTTATATGTGTGTGTGTGTGTATATGTGTATGTGTGTAATGTTTGCCATATATCTTTGGTGTGAGTTTGCTGATAAAATGTATCATCGGCAAACGAGCACCTTCATACGAGCTTTAAAACAAAAAACACGCCATGTTCTTTGTTGTTGTGTTCAATGAAGACATCAACAACTACCTAACTACGACAACAGTTGCGTTGAATATGATTGAATTTGTCTGCCAACTCGATCGGAAACGGTTAGACGGAATGTTGTAATACTAGTATGTAGGCCCTGTTGGTACGTGACGAACCAGGTCGGCATTCTCTTTCCACGGTGCGTAACTCTATCTGTGTAACCTTGAGGTGAGTTGACCTCCATACCGACCAAAGTCAAGGTCCTCCTAACCACCTGCAAGCACACCGTTCGTAATTATCATTTCGATACATGCCCATATTTGGTGTTCTCCCCTGGGCTTTTAGTCACAGTGTTTACACGCACATGTGTGTGTGTATGTGTGTGTGTATGATTCTTTATTATCTACCCTTCAAAAATATAAACTCGTTTCAATCCAAGCGTAGATCGTACTCTAGCTACCAAAATGGGCAACTTTGGGCTTGTACTGGGTAAAGAAAGGAGCATGTGTGTATGGTGTGTATGGTGTGTGTGTGTGTGTGTGGGGGGGGGGGGTAGGTTAAAACTTACTGCCTGAAAGTTTGATCACTTCATTTTGCTTGTTGTTGCTTTCTCAGAGCTTGAAATCTAAGTATTAGAATGTAAATTATTATAAACACGTTGAATCCACATTTGCTTAAAATTTATAGGAATATGTATATTCATGTTATATCATCGTAAAATTTCCTTGATGTAATTAAGAGTATCAACAAATTATGTAACAAAAAGGTGTTTGTGTTGTAATGATGTGGTGTTGGTGGTAGGCAGTGGTCAAAGGTGGATGAAAGACTCCCCTTTGCATGCAGGCTTAATGAGATCATCACGATGATGGTATTCTCAAAGTAATTAGAGGAGGAATTCATCTGGCCCTGTAATGCTGGTGGGTATTACAAGTCTATCTCTCTTGCCCTCTAACCGCCCCCCTTCTCACTCTCACTCTCTCTCTCTCTCTCCCTGTTTGCCTCTCTTTTATTCATAGCTGCTGGTACTATTTTACGGAGACGATGGTTATTTATTACGTAATGTGTTGTTGCCGGAAGTTGCTGGACGTATTTACCAACGTACAAATTCAAAGCGTAAGTTCTACGATCAATAGTATTGTCAAAGAAGGAAACGCTACAATAATACATACAACTATAAAATAATTTGTCATTTGTTGCTCAATCGTAATAAATGCAATAATATCAAAATGATATATAACGGAATGTGAACTTGAAATTCATACTTGCCATATAGGGAGAGAATTTTTATTCGTATACATCAACAACATTATTTGACATTGTACAGCGAAAGGTTATGGTATGTGGTAATTCGAACTGTGTGTGTAATGCTATACGGTATACATGTCAACAAAATGCTGTTTGCTGTGTGAAGGTATGCCGGATAGAGAGCAATTAAAAAGAGGGCATAGACAGAAAGGGAATAAAGATGGAGGCGGAAGTAGTGGGATGAGGAGGAGGTGCAGTAAAAGGAAGAAAGATGGCAATTAGGACAACTTACCGGCTGAAAACGTTGGGAAATGGCACGAGATGTGAAAAAGAAAGGGCAATTTCAAAGTAAGAAATTAATCTCTGGCACGTGAGCCATGTTGTGTCGCTTTAATAATATATGACGGGGGTTCACTGAATATTTGATGTTCTATCAACTGACTGGTGTGAGTGACGTTCCTAATGGGCCATTTCTTACCCGAGCAGTTAATGGGCCATCGTACCGTCCCGCTGGCAGTCCCGTGGGCGAGAGAGATAGCTCGAGCCAGAAAGACGCCAAGGAAAGGAATGTCCCGTGTCATGTGAAGGACCTCGGATACGAGAGTTCGAAGAAGCGCGGATGGGGGAGGGGGGGGGGGGGGTACTTTGATATGTTGCTGACATGTTACATTATTGCATACGCATCTATCTGCGGGGGGGGGGGGGTATTTTGATATGTTGCTGACATGTTACATTATTGCATACGCATCTATCTGCGGGAATGGTCTCATATCAGTTACACTTGCTCAAATCTTGCTCATAGGCTCATGTAAAATCAATATTTTTGAAAGAAGCAACTTTTTGGGTTAATATATTATAAGTGCAGAGATTCAAAATATGGAGTGACATTATCTGAGCACGATTAATCATGGAATGTCATTTCACGAAATACAGTAGCTCCTTATGTGTCGATGCGTCTGGGTTCTACTTAAGTAAAATTAGCAAGACGATGTCTCCTCTCATATCACAGTTTTGTCAATTTCTTTATTTCTTTCTCTTTCCCTCATTATTTCTCTCTCTCTCTTTCTCCCCCTCTCTCTCTTCCCCTCCTCCTCCTCCTCTTCCTCCCCCCCTCTCTCTCTCTCTCTCTCTCCCCCTCTCTCTATAACTATCTCTTTCTCTCTATCGCTCTCTCTCTCTCTCTCTCTCTCTCTCTCTCTCTCTCTCTCTCTCACTCTCTCTCTCTTTATTTATCTTCTTGCATCTCGCTCTCTCTATACACATTATCATTGTTGGAGCATTTGCTCTTGATGTCATAATGTTGAATCTATCCCGCTCCGTAGACGCATTAAAAATAATCTGTCACCTTTTTCCTTCTTCCCAATTCTTCCCCAGACTTTAAAGAGAAGAAATCAAACGTCTATTGGAACAAGATTTAATCAAATTTCTCTTTCTAGTACTTTGAACTGCTTGACCCAGAGCGGTGCATATGTGATGTGTCAAATTGTGAACCATACGATTTTGACCTTGACCTTTTTTATTACAAAAATAAATTGTTTCTCTAGCTTCCATGTGAAGCTATTGATCCATCGTCAAAAAACGACCGTCTTCAGCGGCTGACGACCAATAAAACAACTGAATAAGAAAATTAACTATCGATATCCACTTACGTCATACACGTAGCGCCCACGCCATCGTCACCGAGAGTTCACCACAGGTAAGTGAACGTACTGGAAGGCGTGTAGAACAAATAGAGAAAGAGAAAAAAAAAAGACAACACGAGGTTAGGTACTTTAAAGACAGAGTAGACCAATAAGGTCTATGAAATATCAGTCATAGCTTCACGAACCTTTTCGGCTAAAGTGAAAAACTATCCTTGTTTAAGTTTGAAACGGAAGAAAATGAGAGGCAGGGATAGTCCAACAATAGTTCTCTCTGTAATGCTAGATTACCACCTCTCCACTTCTCCCTGAAATAAAGGAATGTTCACAAGAGAACAGCTTTTCTATTGGTAGCATTCTCTTCAAAGCAAGCCAATGGCTACAGGTAGGAAATCATTTGTTTCCGATTATTGTTAGAGTTGTCTCTGTCTCTGCCATGGCCCCGTCTTGTAAAACGTGTATCTCTTTATAGTACGGGGCCATGTTTAAACGAGATTTGAAAAAAATAATATTTTGTTCATGTCCTGGTCTTATCTATATAAAGCATCATGAATACAATAATCATATTATACAAATATATACCGCCTCGAGAGAAGCCAGTGAAATATATGTGTATGAAGAGTGACTTCGATTGTACTATTGTACTCTTGACGCATCTTGAAAAGTACTATCCGCCCTCCGAGCCTTCTGACGTCACGGATAGTACATTTTGGCCCTCCGAAAATGTGGCGTTGGTAGACTCGGATGGCGGATAGTACTTTTTGCAGAAATAGTAGAAATATCCTTGGTCACGTGCAGTGGTCTCAACCAATCAAGGGGCAGGATTATTTTTATGAGGGATATAAACCAATATACATGCCGTTTTGTAACCACGTATGTAATTTGACAAAGAGTAGGGAGTTGACCTGCTTTTGGGATACATTTTATATTAAGGCCAAAATATATCGAATCAATTGAAAAAATCATGAATTCATGCTCAATGTTATCATAAAACTATCTCTCAAGAGGCTTTCAAAAGATAAAACATCAAACTTCTTGTTATCAGTCTAAGAAAGATGACGTTTGTTGACTGGATCTAGGTTGCTTTGACCTTATGATACAGCCCATTTAGCATTCATGACGGTGATAACCGGTGATAACCATCATAATTATCGGCTTACTGTTCATCTTCAAATATGTGAAGGTCGCCATGATCGGGCACGAGTCATCAAATACTAAGAAGAAATGGGAAATGGGCAATCATGGATTTCGAAGATTTCGAACTGTTGTGTTTTACGTGCGTAGTAGACCTGTATCGTGGAATCGCACACTCGTACTGAAGTATTGGGGATTATCTTCTTTATTCGCTATGCATGAGTGGATTGGAGATTGCTCAGCGGATTGAAAAGGAGAGCGGGCGAGGGCCGGTGATGGGGAAGAAAGATGTGGATGTCTTGGGCTTCAAGGCTATACCGTCGGATCGATGCAAGGAGTAAGCAGGTCAGCGCGAAGGTGGAGGTGAATACTCTCTCATCTCTTTATTTCATTTCCGTTCTCTCCACACCCTCCCCCTTCTCCCTCTGTCAATTTATCTCGTTCCATCTGTCTGCGAGTGTGTAGATTGTTCATGTGTGTGCGTGTCTGTCTTCGTGCGTGTGTGTGCGTGTTTGCATATACATGTATGCATGTGAGTGTTATGTTTCTGTGTGTTTGTATGTGTATGTACTTGTGTGTGTGTATGTGTATGTGTGTGTGTGTGTGTGTGCATCTGTTCATTGTAAACCTAGTAACTTTATGGTGAGACATGTGCATTACAAAAGAGTTTGGGCGGTATATTCGTTTCACAGGCCTAAACTAAACACAGCAAAAAAGTAAGCCCCCCCCCCCCCCCCCCCTAAGCAAAATAGTATAACTTTTGATCAAAACGGTTTTGAGCAATATAAACTGGCAGGAAGTTTTTTTTTAACTCATGGACTAACTTCCGCGTGAAAATCGCATTAATCCATCCAGTCATGCATGAGTGAGCACACATTAAAAGCAAAATTGTCACTTTTCAAAAGTCATAAGGGTAATTTTGAGATTCTGTCAGATGAATTTTTAATGAATTCCATTTCTGGTGCATGATTTATGTCCTTTCATTATTTATCATCCATCTCTGGATGCAGTAACATCTATCCCGATACTTAATCTATTGTTCCGGTTGAGTGAGCACCGTTTAAAAAATCTCATTCCTCTTTAGTTTCAAACTTTTAAAAACCCTTTATTTTTGTGAAAAAAAACTCTAGATATTTTGACAAAGCTGTAACATGACCTATTACTTGAACATAAGAAGTTATTTTCGTGTCATAGTTGAGTGAATACACTTTAAAAATTGCACAAGAAATGCCAAAATGTACTGTTAAAACGGCATAAACAATCACCCTTGTGACTTTTGAAAAGTGACAATTTTGCCTTTAATGTGTGCTCACTCAAGCATGAATGATTGGATTAATGTGATTTTCACACGGAAGTTAGTCAATAAGTTAAGAAACAATCGTGCCAAATTATTTTGCTCTAAATTTTTTCGATCAAAAGTTATGCGATTTTGCTTAGGGGGGGGGGGGCTTACTTTTTTTGTTGTGTTTACATTGTTAAAATATTTTCTCAGAATGTTTCATCTAAAAAGAGAATGTAAATGTGTTAATATTGACTTTACAACCCAAATCGATTTTTAGGCGGATCTTCCAAATGTATAGTCTAGTCCATGCACACGCGCCCTCACAATGCCAAAGTTATTCTGAAAACCACTATACACATAATCGACCCAAAGAGATTTATTGATTGAACTCAGTGGTGTTTCTAGTCGAATTTATGATATAATACGATTATACGGCAAAATTAAAAATACATATTTCTAAGTTAGCTTCAACTTTGATGTTGCGTGTGTAAAAGATCGTGGCTTAGACTGAGGGACACATTACAAAGTAGTATTTTCATGCATCATTTGAGTTGTACGTTTCACACTTCAAAAACTGGACCTATAGCGTTGTAAATCCGGATCATGTATATACAATATTTGATAGAAAATGCTTTTGTCTTCATCTTACGAGTTTGACTCCAGGCCTGACATATTGATACCGCATTATTTCAACGTTGATGAGCATGTCCGTCCTGCACATTATGTTGTATTCAATCAAAGAAAGAGCTAGTCGAAATATAAAGAATTGAATTGATCGTTACCCATCAATATAATTATTGGCCTGTAATGTACTCTTCTACACAAGATGATGACGATGGTGACGACGATTTTCTCCAGAAATGACATTAATCAATTAAAGGTTAATTGTATAAAGAACAACTTGCTTATATTCAAAAGAAGTATAAGACGTCTGGTGGTAGTGGGGTAGAGGGAGAGAGAGAGGGGGGGGGGGGGGGGGGTTGTGGTGGTGCACCCGTCACTGAGAAATGTTAGTGACCATATGGGTATCTTTGGAGAATGCCCAATATTTTGCAATGGATTTGTCGGGGTTACCTTTCGAAGTAGGCTAAACGCCTACGCACTTATAGAGACATCTATGCGCATAGTTTGGCCAACTCGGTTCAAGAAGGTAACAATATAGAGCATGTTCGTTTGGTATCTGCTTGCCTAACAAAGCAACACGCGCCATGTTGCTACCTAATGAAACAGCGTGAGAAGACTGAAGAGACTGGAGGAGGGGGTAAGGGTGGGGGGGGGGGATAGGATGTTGAAGAGGAACGTGGGTTGGCATCATGGCATGATAATTAAAATAGCATTACTGTGGCCCCTTTCCGAGGTCAACATATTAATGCGTCGATGGGCTACGCCGGAAGCACCACCTTGGGACACGCCCATAATTATAACCCTTGAGCTATTTGCGGTTTATGAAATTATACTAATTACCTCTTTACAAGCGCTCTGATAACAGATAACAATTTTGTATTCAGATTTACGGAATAATTTCAACATTTTCGTGTCCAACTCGGAAACATCCTTCGCATGCCCACATTCCACATAATTTTGTATGCACATGTCCCATTGTTATCGAAAGTTACTTACACCCTGCTTTCCATTACCTTGGAACGGCCTCGTGCCACATATTTATTTTTGTCATTTTTGTATTTTGCTTGTAATGGTCATGGAATTGTTTTCCGGCATTCATTGTTTCTTATGAAAAGGTCGTCTCACCTGTCGTGATTTACGAGCCAACGCAGCGAACAAATCATCAAGGATTAGTATTACTTACAACATTCTATGGCAAGTATACATTCAGCCTGGGAGAATTTGACAATGAAGAAGAAATTTGATGTTGAGAGATATGAGAGATGGTAAAGAGAGAGAGAGAGAGAGAGAGAGAGAGAGAGAGAAAGAAAGAGAGAGAGAGAGAGATTTAAACGAGATAGAGAGAGATTTGGAGAAAGAGAGAGATGGAGAAAGAGACAGGGGGAGAGGGTAGGGAGAAGCACCGATTTTTTTTTTCCTGAACGGGTTATCTAAAAGTCTCTGTCCTGGTGTCTAATAAATTTGCTTTCTCTGAAACCAGCCTTTACGTCCATTGCAAGTCAATTTACCTTTTTAATTAGACAACACTAGCCCCGAAAGCCCACCAACATCATGTAGGATAGCTTTCAGTTTAAAGGAAATGTTCTCCTTTTGCACACGAAATAAAGTATTCAAAACAAAGCATGAACCGTTACAACAACATACAGGTCCAGTTTGTGAAATATGCAGAACAAATAATGCTTGAAAATCATGAACTACCTTGTAGTTACGCTCTCGGCTTCTTTTTTCAAATCCAAAATGAAAGTCTGCCCTTGCCACAAAGCTGATATAGGAAATAACCTTTGGAAAACATTAATCTGATTAAGCCGGTAAGATTGACATGTAAACAATTACATTGTCGATGTAAGGGTATGTATGTACTGGGCCGTCAGCTAAAATGTGAAAGTCACTGTTCTGTCTTTTTTTTCATGTTGAGGGAACCTCTTCACCCAACTTTATATCACAGACCTGCAAAATTGGAAAGTCATCTTTAAGCGAAGCCTTTAATTAGCTAATGGGCAAGATTGTTCAATGTGTGAGTAAGGATGCATTCGGTTCATACAAGCTTGGCGTGAGTCCGTAGCTTCCAATTCGACGCTTCCCAAGCAAGGCCAAGAAGGCACCAATTAGACTAAGAGATAGTTAAGCCACCGAAGAACTAATGACTGTCGGTTGTGTTGATGAGAGTGGAAAATTAAGGTTGGCTGATTTATGTTGAACTCTCCAGGCTCGGATATGGACCTTATATTATGATTATGAATAGACATCCTTCACTTTTTTAAACGATGATACGCCGCGCTTCTGGTGCCCGTGTCACAAAGAGCTACGATATTTATCGCGCGACTAATCGTACGATTGATATCGATCGCAATTGCGTACTTTTTGGTTATTGATAATGCAATTTATGTTTAATCCAAAATTTAAATGTACAGCATATCAGGTTTAATTAAGAATGATTTGTTCAATTGATTTGAGAGAAAAAACTAACAAAAATATCTTTAAAAAGTGTCACAAAGGATAGGACGAAATAGGATAGGAATAGGATAGGATATAAGATAGGATACGATAAGATAGGATAAAGTTTAAAAAAATATATATGAATTAGCTATGATTCAGATTACCGTATATAAGATAAATCAAAGTTAGGATTAAGATCTTTCAACGTTTATATGTAGATTAATATAAAAAAAAGAATTTACAATCGATATTTCATTCATTTCATTTATTTCCACATACAATATATCATATAAAATTGATATACATTGTACATGTACTTAGTAAGCACGGGGGCAACACATTTCAATTTGAACTTCTTTGGGCGCAAATCTCTTTACAGATTTCTTCCAATATGTCCTTATGTTAGACATGTACATACGTCGATGAGTGACTACTTTTATAGAGAATGAGCTCGCGCCCTTTATTATGGACTTTGCCACTTTTAAAGGGATAGTTCACCCTGGAATTAATTTGGTCTCAATAAAAGTGAAGGTTTGATAAAGAAAAAAAAACGTCAAAGGATGAGAAAGTTATGATTATTTGAAATTTTTATTTTGTGACTTTACGTGCAAAGTGCTCTCCCATAATCTTGTACACAAGTTATTTATGTGTATTTTCTCAAAAAGATATGCTTTATTTTACCTGTGCATTTGATACATCATTAGAAAAAGGTTTTCGCACACGCCTGTGTGGAAAAAAAAAACATTCCATTGTCAAAAAACAGAAAAAGAGCAATTTATGTAATGATACTAAAAACAATATATGGGAGAGCACCTTGAACGTGACGTCACGAAATTGAAATTTTAAAAAGTCCATAACTCTCTTAGCCTTTGACGGATTTTCGTCAAACATTCACCAACATGTTTCTCTATGTTGCTTTAATTGATACCAACTTATATTCAGGGTGAATTATCCTTTCAAAGACAAAGCACCGGAAGATGTAACGCAATATTCCCGGAATGTGACCAGGTTTGAACCGCATGAAATCTGACTTTTATGATCGTGTTAAGTTGCGCTAAAATGTTGACATTGACTGACTCTAATGCATGCACGAGGGTAAGGGTGTCGGGTTGGGGTGGGTGGGGTGTTACGTTGTACTCTCAGTAGGGATAAAATCACATCCTTTTCTATTTAGTCATCGACATGGGAAATTTACTACCACCCGTTTTTCGGAAACCTCCCCCACCGCTACGCAAGGTTTTTGGCTGAGATCAACCGTAGAGGCAGAGCAAATAAACATTCCGGTATTTTGATATTTCCTTTTTTAGAACACTTGTGTATATCGAATTTCGTTTATACAGAACATACAACAATGAAAAACAAAACTTTCTCTTTCCATCTCTCTCTCTCTCTCTCTCTCTCTCTCTCTCTCTCTCTCTCTTTCTCCTTCTCTTTCCCTTTCTTGCTACTGTAATTTGTGTTTCTCTTGGTAAATTCGTTCAAGTGTACTAATGCACATAAATGGAAAATTAAAATCGGGATTAGTGATGTGACACATACAAATGTTATGGTCTTCATTCGTCGAAAAGCGTAAACGTTTTGTAACTCAAGAATAATAATTTAGGAAATGTTTTAAACATGGTGACATCTCTAAACTTTGCGGTTGGTATATTTCAGCTTCGTTAAACGTATAACTTACTATGAATTGCTATTATCATTTAGGCCTAGCCCATCATTATACAGTACTACCGAAATCACCGTATTATTCAGTATTCTTATTCATGACAATATGCATAGCTTGTTGCATTGTTTTCGACCAGCCGCGTGGGAAAGTGCATGAATTAAATACCCTTTGTATTCCTTAATTTGTCCAAAATTACACACTTTTCGGACGTTTCATCCGCATCGCTTTGTATAATCACTTCCGATGTTAATTTTTATAGCAGCAATTAAAACGTGACAACGCGCATCCTCGCGCCCAGTATGCTAATCAGAGGCCAAACCACTGAGGCGAATTAACCTTCTCAGTACGCATTGACTTAATACATAATATGTCATGCACCTATGGTACTGAGAGGCGAAAGTGCTGGATACTATCCGTTCCAACTTTGAATAACACAAAATACACACAATCACGCGCTTTCGCTTCGGCTTTGATTCTGTCCAAGCCGTGTTGAGAATAGTAAGATTTGGAAAAAAATAATGCGATTTTATTTCAATATTTAAGAGAGAGAGAGAGAGAGAGAGAGAGTGTGTGTGTGGGTATGTGTGTGTGTGTGTGTGTGTGTGTGTGTGTGAGGGAGAGAGAGAGAGAGGGAGAAAGAGAGAGAGAGAGTGTGTAATTCTCGACATTTCGGACAGTGTTCGCTAGCCATAGTCATGGAGTTTGTTGGAAAACTTACTATTCTTAACTCACGTTTTCCTCTTTTCTTTGTCACTAGGTCCTACGTCTATGCAAACATATTCACCATTATGCACATGCCGCTTCGCCAGTCTATAGTGACGTATCATTGCCCCACCCTGTCACGCAGATGGGTATGCTACGTCGGGCAAACCCTGTGCGTCGTCATTGGTAATTTTCGTGAGAAAATGAATATTTAAGTACATTGATCTAATCCTCTGACGAATATTCATTTGTATCCCTTCAATCGGGGAGTGGGAATCCCCCCCCCCCCAAAAAAAAAAAAAATAACACACACACACACACACACACACACACACACACACACACACACACACACACACACACACACACACACACACACACACACACACACACACACACACACACACACACACACACACACACACACACACACACACACACACACACACACACACACACACACACACACACACACACACACACACACACACACATAAACACACACGCGCGCGCGCGCGCCCGCACTGACATTTAGGGGACCATAAGTGACAAGGATTGGGAAAGTACATGTAATGGCGAAATTATACGTTACACCGTTGGTTACATAAGATGAACTGAGGGTCGTTACGCGTAGTTTGATAATTGAGTAATCTTGAGATGGCCTTTGCATTCTAACATCGGGAGATCAATTATAACCCTTGACTTTTGTGCGTAATTACAACAGCTATTCCAAGTGATTTAATGAAGGCCCGCGGGGATTAAGGGCCCTCTTTATGAAATAGATGAACATATCAATCAGTTTCTAATGACAGCGTAGGCGGATGTGAGTGGTGTGGATGACGGAGTATTGCGTAATCCTTCTGGGCCAGATGATACTTGTGCGTGACATGGGAACTCTAATCTATGATTGACTTTCACAAGAAAGGATGCTCACTGAAAGGAATGAAATGAAATTATTGCCTAATACAACGGGACTTGAAGACAAAAATAGCTTTCTACGAAGACTACAAGGGAAACAACCAACGTCAGTACCACAATCTTAATATTGATGCTTCTATGCCCCTTTTATTAACAGGAAAGTGACATATTATAATGATTGTGCTCTCTCTCTCTCTCTCTCTCTCTCTCTCTCTCTCTCTCTCTATTAGGTTATTCACGTCATTCAAATGTTTTAGAGATACAGTCTGAAATAAAAATGAATTGATTGAGAAATAAATGGATTCATATTCAGCCACACGGAAATGACATGGGGCAATATGATGCAGTAGCAACCCATTGTTTTCAGTTTTGTGATTTCTGCTTCTCTAAAAATAAAAACAATATTTGTATCTATTAATTTATTTAAGTACTTCTCGTGTTATTGCACGTGTGATCTTTCAAGATCACACATCAAACACAGCCGTTTTAGAGAGGGCAGGCAGACAATGTATTTTACCAAAAACAGTTAGGAAACAGTAGCTGGAATTTTTAGGCCACTGTATGAGAAAATTTGGAGTGTTTGTTTCTTACTGGAAAGATAGCAGGAAAGAGGGATCGAGGACGCCAAAGAGTAATGATTTTGCAGAGCATTGCAACGTTAACTAGATTGGCGAAGATTGAGCTTCTTAAACTGGCAATGGAAAGGGGCCTATTTTGAATAATTCACATAAGATAGCAACAAATGTAAGCCTACAAATAAACATAAGTAGTAAACATCCTACAATATTCATAGTTCAGTTGTCACCAAAGTAATCATTGTTAGATTTGAAGAACACATGCAACAAAGAAGTGAACCCAAATAAGGAAAACATATGTCATGTAATACTCTCATATAAAACGCTCATGCCAATCGCTCGTCAAATTCTCATATTAGACTTTCATATTGAATTGTCATATCGAACTCTAATATAAAAGTCTTAAATCGAACTCTCATTTAACTCTCGTATTGTACTCTCATATCAAACTCTCATATAACCCTCTCATATCGATCTCTCATAACCCTCTCATATCGATCTCTCATAACCCTCTCATATCGAACTCTCATCCCTCTCATGTCGATCTCTCATATAACCCTCTCATATCGAACTCTCATCCCTCTCATGTCGAACTTTCATATAAACCTCTAATATCGAACTCTCATTATAAACATCTCATATCGAACTCTCATATAACCCTCTCACGTCGATCTCTCATATAACCCTCTCTTATATCGATCTCTCATAACCCTCTCATATCGATCTCTCATAAAAACCTCTCATATCGATCTCTCATATAACCCTCTAATATCGAACTCTCATAACCTCTCATATCGATCTCTCATTTTTTTTTTTTGTTTCAACGTGTATTTTATTAATCAATGAACACCAATTTTACAGAACATTAAACAATTATTCATGAATGATTTAAATGACAATTACTGTAACAAATAAATAAATTATTTCCAGAAACATATTCGTCATAATCATTGATCATAACAAATTTATACAAACTGTCAGATTTTTCAAGAATTACATCAAATTACAACAATAAAGAAAAACAACCATTAATCGCTGTTCAAAAGGAAAAACATATCATTCGCTCATTGTGTTCATTGATAAATTAGATAAGAAAAAAGGACACCAAAAAGGCCCTTCCCTCCATTTCCCCTACCCCACCCCTACCCCACCCCTCCACCATACCCCGCCCTCTCCTTTCCCTCCACCCCCCCCCCCCCCCCCCCCCCGGGCTTCTTATACATGCACTTATTTCTTCTGGAACAGGAGCATACATATTACCATCTCTAGAACGAGTTGCAGGGCATATCTTGGTGGATACTAAAAATACTTCTGAAGTGTCGTCCCACTCCTTCAATGTTAATAAATATACGTTTTATTTTAGTTTGTTTTATTTTATTTTCAAATACATAAAGACTCACAAGGCAAGGGAGCCCTACCATAACCAATTTTCCCACTTTTTCAAGTGCACTGATAATGTATTATGCAAAACTGCTATCCTTTTTTCTTCTAACCTATCTTGTTCAATCTGGCTTTTAACCGATTGTTCAGTTATTTGTGTGTTCTTTCCTCTTCCTAAGAAAATTAATCTTTTTGCCAGTATTAAAACATGATTAACTAATTGACCTCTTCCTTTGTCCGGTAAGTCAATTCCAAAATGAATCTCTTCCCAGCTTAAGTTTTTTAAATTTATATAATCAAGAAGGTTACTGCACCGTTCCCATATCATCCCAGCAAATTCACACGTATAAAATATATGTTTATAAGTCTCTTCCTCTTTGTGACAAAATGAACATAAGTTATCATCAGTAATGTTGAATTTACATAAATGATAGTTCGTATATAATATTCCGTGTAATAACCTAAATTGGAAATCCCTCAATATACAGTTCAAAGTACTTTTTCTAGGTCTACTAAATACCGATTTTATATCTGTATCAGAAAACTCGCGAGTATGTACATTTCTCATTTTTTCTTTCAAAGATGACTTATCTCTTATCTTTTCCACAAAATCATTATAAACTTGTTTAGATATATTCGTATCTAAAGAAAATTTACAGCTATTTCTTATAAAAGTCATTTCATCACATGTATCAGTTCCTGGTTCCGTATTTTCTATTTTCCTTTTCCAAACTAATGGAAGTACTTCATATATTCTTCGAATAATCAAAACCTCTGAATAAACCAGACCTTTACTATAAAGATAAGCCGCCGAATATAACTCCCCACTCCTGTCTACAATATGTTCCACTCTAAAAAAATTCTTCAACTGCAAATTTTCATTATAAATAGATTTTCCTTCAATTCGAATCATTTTATCATTTAAAAGGACTTCCTTCCGTACCTGATTATAATTACCCCTAAATTCCTTCGTTTTTGCCCAGACTTCTAATAAGTTCGCATAGAATAGCGGTATAGACAAATCCAAAAGGTCTACTAAATAGTTACAACAAAATATAAATTTGCCTCCTATCTGCTTTGTACATTCCTCAAAGTATTGTTTCCATTTCATTTCTTGTTTACCATAACAAAGCCTTTTGACCCACATTACTCTTTGAGCGTCTATTAATGATGGAAAATGCATTAATTTTAAACCCCCTTGTTCATAACCTAAAGTTAAAACACTTTTATTAATCTTCGGTTTTCCTCGCCAAATAAAATCCCAAACAATACTTTCTAACTCATCATATACCCAGTTTGGCACCGGAGTGAGAGAGGCAATATATATAAGCTTAGAATAAATAAAAGTCTTCAATAACTGAATTTTACCCTGAAGTGTCAAATCTCTTTGCTTCCACCATGTCAATATTTTTTTAATTTTACTTAGAATTTCTTTATAGTTCTTATTTTCCTTCACATCGGGATCCAACGTGAAGTATACCCATAAAATCTTTAAAACACCCACTTTTTGCCCGAAAACTCCACCATACTCCCCATCTTCATCTTGACTACTTCCAAGTTGTAACAATTTCGTCTTATCTTTATTTATTTTGAGACCGGAAACCGCTTTAAAACCCTCAAAAACCACTTCTAATCTCCTGATGGATTCAATATCTTGTACTAATAGAGTAATATCGTCCGCATAAAGCACCTGCTTGACTTCGTTTGACCCGAACGGTAAGCCTAAGATATCTTTATCATTCCTTATATTGTGTGCCAAAACTTCAATACATAAAATAAAAAGATAGGGTGACAACGGGTCTCCTTGTCTAACTCCCTTTTCGACCTTAAAATATCCTGTGGATTTACCCCCATTAAAAACACAACTAAGGGCATTATTATAGATAGTATCCACCCATTTCCGGAATGACGGTCCAAAACCGAAAGACAAAAGGACCTCTTGTATAAAACTATGAGCAACTAAATCGAAAGCCTTTTCAAAATCAATGGCAACTAAATAACCCGGTAAATCAAAATGTGATGTGTGGAATATCAAATCATCTATGATACGTATTGCTTCACCAATATTTCTGCCCTTCATAAATCCCATTTGATCTTCCAAAATAATTTCATCCAAAACTTGTGTTACTCTCAACGACAAAACTTTAGATAAAATTTTGTAATCCACATTGAGTAATGAAATAGGCCTATAATTCTTTATTTGCAATAGATCCTTGTCCTCTTTAGCAATTAGAATAATCATTGCTTGCTTTTGAGAGGCCGATAATTCCCCATATTGATATGCTTCATTAAAGGCCTCTACAACTAACTGCCCTATAACCGGCCAAAAAGTTTGATAAAATTCTACGGTTAGGCCGTCATTCCCGGGTGATTTATTCAGCTTCATTTTTTCTAAAACCTGTATACACTCCCTTTCGGATATTAATCCTTCACACAACTTTCTAGACTCTAAAGATAACGTGGGTAAATCTGAAGGAAAGAAGGGATTGTCTAAGTAGTGGATCACCTCCGATTTCGCATATAATTTACTATAAAAGTGCTTAATTTCAATGATTATATCTGCTTCATTATGAATAATTTCCCCCTCTTCATTAACAATCTTTTTAATGGTACTTTTCCTTTTATTTGACTGCATTAATTGCGTAAAAAATCGCACATCTTTCTCACCCCCTTCATACCAAGAGGCACGGGAGCGAATCTTAACTCCTTCATTAACATAATCATAACTTATTTGTAATTCCCGTTTTTTCTCTTCCAGTATTTTACATGTCTCTTGGTTTGGTTGGTCTACTAAACTTTTTTCTAAATCTTCAATCTCTTGCTCAAGTTTTCTTCTCTGTTCTTTCCTATTTTTGAGCAAGTTTCTTAGAAAAACGTTGCGTAAATTGACGAATTTTTAATTTCAAAAAGTCCCAAAGGACTCTTTTATCTTGAATCTCTACTTGTAAGTCCCCTTTTAAATTCAAAATTTCTTCTTTCATTTGCTGAACATAAGCAGCGTCATTGCACAGACTATTATTAAATTTCCAATAAGAGCCTTTATTTTTTATCTGTGTTTCACGTTTATCAAAAAGACGTAACTCTATTGCCGAATGATCAGGAGCAATTGAATGCATTATTTCACATTTTACCACTAGGTCAACCAAATCTCTCATAACCTTCCATATCGATCTCTCATATAACCCTCTAATATCGATCTCTCATAACCTCTCATATCGATCTCTCATAACCCTCTCATATCGCACTCTTCTTTATGGCAAAACATGACAGAAGGCGTATTATCCTGCTATGAAGCACTTAATGAAATTCATTTCTTTAATCCATGACAGCCACCACTATTCATCAAACTGAATTATCCTACTTACTGCGCTACCCTTGTAGATACGGAGGGAATCGCATAATCCTTCCTCTTCATAGAAATTTTGATTTAGGGTATGAATGGCGTGAGGCGAATTTCCAAACAATCAATGATGATTGATTACGAGTTTTATTCATTTGATATGAAAATGACTATAAGGATGATAAAGAAAGTGAAGATGATTATGGTAATTATACGTATTTGATTATTGTTATCATCATTTATATTGTTATAGTTAGATGCGCCATTATCATTAGTAGTAGCAGTAGTAGTAGTAGCAACAGCGGCATGAGTAGTATAAGAAGTAGTAGTAGTAGTAAGCAGTGGTAGAAGTAGTGATAGTCACAGTAATACTACTACTAGTAGTAGTAGTAGTAGTAGTAGTAAAATAGTAGAAGTAGTAGTAATAATAATAGTAGTAGAAGTAGTAGAAGTAGCAGTAGTAGTAGTAGTAGTAGTAGTAGTAGTAGTAGTAGTAGTAGTAGTAGTAGTAGTAGTAGTAGTGGTATAGTAGTAGAAGTAATAGTGACGATATTAATATCATTAGTAGTAGTAGTAATCATGGTCATGGCAGTAGTAGTAGTCGTTGTTGTTGTAGCTGTAGTTTTAGTAGTAGTAGTATCCATGGTGACAGTAGTATTTTGATTGTGAGGGGCGGGGGTCAAAGACGATACAAGCTGTGAAAACATTTTAACGGCCAGAATAAATAAAACTAATTGCTGAATAACAGATA
The DNA here is from genome assembly GCA_963669155.1 of Arbacia lixula. Taxonomy (NCBI): domain Eukaryota; kingdom Metazoa; phylum Echinodermata; class Echinoidea; order Arbacioida; family Arbaciidae; genus Arbacia; species Arbacia lixula. The sequence continues at coordinate 13,956,917 of OZ022576.1, read as the reverse complement.
GAATGATGAGATTTCACGTTGAGATAGACAATTTCAGTCCCGCACCTTTATATCATATGACGTCAGCATGTTTGGAGTAGAACAGTGTCCCCATTTGAATTCATACCGGACGGGGCTACATGATAGTCGCCGTAAAGGTTCCTGAACTATAGGCATATTGCATAGTAATCGGATGCCGATATTATGCATTTCTCGTGAAGCCGTGTTTGTTGAAAAATGCAATGGGCCTCGCTGCCATTATATAGGAGCAGACTCAGTACCTCGAGTCAAACGTTCTGTCATTGCCTTCTTAGATATAGAAGGACTATGCATGATTTAACACAGTCCATTGAGAACCCGATGTGCAGTTTGTGACTCCAAAATGTCGAGATGGTCTCAATGCACCTTCGGTGGTGCAATATTGCAATTTAATGGTGCAATGTTATATATTTGATAGTGCAATGACTCATTTATTTAATGGCACAATTGTCTTTAGTATGATATTGAGTATTTTTTATCAATTGTTTACGTACACCAAGCAGAAACGAATTATTCATTTTCAAAATATGCAAAATAAAGCCACCAAAAGTTGCTGCTAAAATTTATATTACATGTTGATATGTTAATCATATTACAGGTTAACACACGAAATAGTAGAACGTCTTTAGAACAAAGTGGTATCGATTCATCTATTCATTTTCAAACGTGTCAGTGGAAAATCATGCGCTTTCATACGGGAAAATGATTTGTTTTGGAGAGACTTAAATTACATCACAGTGTAAATTCATTTATTAAAATTGACTTTGCTAAAGTCTTTTTAAAAACTGTGATGAAATTATTCATTTCAGAGAAGTAAATTAAAAAGGAGAAATCGTGAGCTTCAGGGTACGTCGTATAAGAAATAACCTAATCATTGCACCCAGCATGCCCAGTGAAGTGGTAGAGTAGGCCTATGTACATTTGTCTATACCGAATAACTAAGTTTTTCACAATAATGCATTTGTGTTGCACAACAGTATCGACAATCTCAAAGTTCTACCGAGGCTTTTCCGAAATAGCCACAACTACATGTAAAATATATTATATGGTTTCCTTCCTAAACTAGCGAAGAGATGCGTGTACAATGATGTGTTCATAAGCAGGTTTCGGGGTTGCCGAAGGTTAACGATCTTGCGCTATGATTGTGATTCGAAATCACTGTTGCACTTTTTTTCAAATAAATATCTGAAAACATACTGTTAGAGCCGTGAACTGTGCTCGACATGACTTGTATACACAAAAACACTTTCATTAAAGAGTTGCCATGCCTACCTACCAACTCTTATTATCACACGAATCGCACGTCATAAGTATTTTGTTGTTTCAGTTCCTATCGCTTTCCCTTTATTTCAGGAATTAGTACGTGAGAAAACAATCGTGAACTCTAAACAGAGCAAAACAGACTATTGGGCAGAAAATCCCCTGCTCGCATTGATATCAATGAAGGTACTTGGTTTACACGTCACCTGTGCAACTGGATGTTTTGGGGGAAATTCGAGTAGGAAAGTAAGCTGTGGTAAATAGATTAGAAGGTCGCCCGAGTTCATTGTATTCTAAAGAACATTTCCACGGCATCTGTAACCCTATTTGTTCCAGATTAAATGGAAGTACACGTACTATATGTGATATGAGTACATTTCTCGTGAATAAATCCACACGTGGCATGTGAAGAATTAAGCGCCACTTATCATTTCCACGTGATATATTCATATTCTACATCATATTTCTAAATGTAGATGTATGAGATGTAGATGTAGTGTATACAGGACCCCTTGGGAGACCAGCGCTTGTCACTGAAAGGGCTGCCCGGTTTAAATAAAGTTAAATAAAAACAAATTAGATAGAAAGATGTTTTGAATGAAACACAGATGGATTTAATTTGTTTGTGTTACCGTCTCATCGGTACAGTGATAGACCCGGTAGACACCTCTTGATCGTGTTCATCCCATGATGCTGGCTCAATCGAAAAATACCGCCCCCCCCCCCTCCCCCCCCCCCCAAAAAAAAAAAAAATAGTAATACGAACAAAAGGAGAGGACAACAGAAACTACGAAACTTGGATTGGGGTTGGAACGCAGTATCCTGAACCAGAACTGACAGATGCAATTTCACACCCACCAACTTCTTGATCATGCACGTATTTTCCTCGAACTGATCTCATTATCTAGGTTAACACTCCGAGGATGTAAACTCCAGAGCGGAAGAGGGGTAACGTACACCTCTTGAGGGTCTCGTAAACATAACAGTTGTTTTTTGCCTCACATGTTTTTGGTGATATAATATAACAAATGTGTTCATCATAATGTTCTCACATGATTTCGAATGTGTGTTTTTCAGTGCCGTCAATGTGTTTTGATCTGTCATTACATGCTTATGTTGTTATGCATATTTGTTTGTATGTCTTTTATCAGAAATTGATAAAGCATGAATCAAATTGATTGGATCTAATTTGAAGTTACACGGGTCACAATCTAAAATTGGCTAATGGATAATTTTATGAAAAAAAATGAAATGTATTGTACTGTACCATCCCTGTTGCCCCCCCCCCCCCCAAAAAAAAAAATGATAACTTTATTTTCCTTTGACCGATTTTCGTCAGATCTTCACTGATGCGTTTCTTTCATGTTCTGATTTTATTGAAACTAACTTATTTTCAGGGTGAACTATCCCTTTGAAGAAAGACGGTAGGGCCAGGCGGGAACGAACTTAATGTATGGGGTCGAGATCGGTCATGATTTTTCTTGCAACAGCGTACTTTTAGGATTGAGGTTAGTTTTTAATGTTGAAAAAGCAGATACATTGAAAGTGCAGCGTCCCTTTTTCAAACTCGATAGGGGGCGCAATATCCATTTCAATATCGCAAGAACGTGGTTTATATTATTGTCGAGGGACCGTTTACCCTCTCAACTAAGAAGAGGCATACAATTATTCATGAGTAGAGAACTTCAGACTGTTTTTGATGATTTTCGAGAGGGAACACAACATTAATAGCATCGTTGCATTAAGAGAGGCACTGTTGTTTTCGATTGGTCAGTTTGTCTATATCAGCACAATCCTTTTTTAATGTTCGAAAAGGCTACTTTAGGGGAACAGTTTCCAACTCTAGAGGGAGCTCTTTTGTTGATCTGGCTAGAGTACCTGCATAGAGATCTGGCCAGAGCCATCTAAATTTATAAACAGAGTTTGGCCAACTCGGTTTCAATAGGTAACACCATGGCGCGTGTTGCTTTGTTGGGCAAGGAAAGAACAAAAGAATATGCGCTATGTTGAAACCCAATAAAACCGAGTTTGCCAAACTCTGTATACAGATTGCTCTGTAGCTGGTCAGAGCCATCTTTACACAGAGTTTGGTCAACTCGGTCTAAAAGGTAGTAACATGGAACGTATTGCTTTGTTGGGCAAGCGCATAACAAAGGAATACGCCTCATGACGTTATTTATTCATACCGCGTTTGCCAGACTGTGTGGCTCTGGATATGGCACCCTGCATATGTAATGTGAGCCTGCTTGTTTCCGCGTGTGTGATTAGGTTATTCCGATTGAACTAAATCGCATTTTTAAGGTCTGTGATGTGGCATATCTAATTTGAGTATTGTACTAATGTACCCTAGCTTGAATAGAAAAGTGCTAGATTGATATCAATTTTGTTATTAACATTAATGCAAATTTTGACATGATGATAATAATGATAATAATGATAACAACAATTCTGAAGTTTAAAAAGTGTTTTTCTGGTGTGTCTGTTTCTGTGAGTTTCTATAGGGCAAGCTGTCGTATCTACATTGTATTTTGATGTACGGAGCTAGCACGGAGCTAGCATCTTTGGTTATACCAGGGATGTATGGAGCTAGCATCTTTGGTTCTACCAGGGATGTATGGAGCTAGCATATTTGGTTATACCAGGGATGTATGGAGCTAGCGTCTTTGGTTATACCAGGGATGTATGGAGCTAGCATCTTTGGTTATACCAGGGATGTATGGAGCTAGCATCTTTGGTTATACCAAGGATGTATAGAGCTAGCATCTTTGGTTATACCAGGGATGTATGGAGCTAGCATCTTTGGTTATACCAGGGATGTATGGAGCTAGCATCCTTGGTTATACCAGGGATGTATGGAGCTAGCATCTTTGGTTATACCAGGGATGTATGGAGCTAGCATCTTTGGTTATACCAGGGATGTATGGAGCTAACATCTTTGTTTATAACAGGGATGTATGAAGCTAGCATCTTTGGTTATACCAGGGATGTATGGAGCTAGCATCTTTGGTTATACCAGGGATGTATGGAGCTAGCATCTTTGGTTATACCAGGGATGTATGGAGCTAGCATCTTTGTTTATAACAGGGATGTATGAAGCTAGCATCTTTGGTTATACCAGGGATGTATGGAGCTAGTATCCTTGGTTATACCAGGGATGTATGGAGCTAGCATCTTTGGTTATACCAAGGATGTATGGAGCTAGCATCCTTGGTTATACCAGGGATGTATGGAGCTAGCATCCTTGGTACCAGGGATGTATGGAGCTAGCATCTTTGGTACCAGGGGTGTATGGAGCTAGCATCTTTGGTACCAGGGATGTATGGAGCTAGCATCTTTGGTACCAGGGAATGGAGCTAGCATCTTTGGTACCAGGGGTGTATGGAGCTAGCATATTTGGTTATACCAGGGATGTATGGAGCTAGCATCTTTGGTACCAGGGATGTATGGAGCTAGCATCTTTGGTTCCAGGGATGTATGGAGCTAGCATCTTTGGTACCAGGGGTGTATGGAGCTAGCATCCTTGATTCTACCAGGGATGTATGGAGCTAGCATCCTTGGTACCAGGGATGTATGGAGCTAGCATCTTTGGTACCAGGGGTGTATGGAGCTAGCATCTTTAGTACCAGGGATGTATGGAGCTAGCATCTTTGGTACCAGGGATGTATGGAGCTAGCATCCTTGATTCTACCAGGGATGTATGGAGCTAGCATCCTTGGTTATAACAGGGATGTATGGAGCTAGCATCTTTGGTTATACCAGGGATGTATGGAGCTAGCATCTTTGGTTATACCAGGGATGTATGGAGCTAGCATCTTTGGTTATACCAGGGATGTATGGAGCTAGCATCTTTGGATCTACCAAGGATGTATGGAGCTAATATCTTTGGTTATACCAGGGATGTATGGAGCTAGCATCTTTGATTCTACCAGGGATGTATGGAGCTAGCATCTTTGGTAATACCAGGGATGTATGGAGCTAGCATCCTTGATTCTACCAGGGATGTATGGAGATAACATCATTGGATCTACCAGGGATGTATGGAGCTAGCATCCTTGGTTATACCAGGGATGTATGGAGCTAGTATCTCTTGTAGTACCAGGGATGTATGGAGCTAGTATCTTTGGTTCTACCAGGGATGGATGGAGCTAGTATCCTTGATTCTACCAGGGATGTATGGAACTAGCATCTTTGGTTATACCAGTACCAGGGATGTATGGAGCTAGTATCCTTGATTCTACCAGGGATGTATGGAGCCAGCATCCTTAATTCTAACAAGGATGGATGGAGCTAGTATCCTTGATTCTACCAGGGATGTATGGAACTAGCATCTTTGGTTATACCAGGGATGTATGGAGCTAGCATCTTTGGATTTACCAGGGATGTATGGAGCTAGTATCATCGGATCTACCAGGGATGTATGGAGCTAGCATCTTTGATTCTACCAGGGATGCACGGAGCTAGCATCTTTGATACTACCAGGGATGTATGGAGCTAGCATCCTTAATTCTAACAAGGATGGATGGAGCTAGTATCCTTGATTCTACCAGGGATATATGGAACTAGCATCTTCGGTTATACCAGGGAAGTATGGAGCTAGCATCTTTGGTAATACCAGGGATGTATGGAGCTAGCATCCTTGATTCTACCAGGGATGTATGGAGATAACATCCTTGGTTATACCAGGGATGTATGGAGTTAGCATCTTTGATTCTACCAGGGATGTATGGAGCTAGCATCTTTGGTTATACCAAGGATGTATAGAGCTAGCATCTTTGGTTATACCAGGGATGTATGGAGCTAGCATCTTTGGTTATACCAGGGATGTATGGAGCTAGCATCCTTGGTTATACCAGGGATGTATGGAGCTAGCATCTTTGGTTATACCAGGGATGTATGGAGCTAGCATCTTTGGTTATACCAGGGATGTATGGAGCTAACATCTTTGTTTATAACAGGGATGTATGAAGCTAGCATCTTTGGTTATACCAGGGATGTATGGAGCTAGCATCTTTGGTTATACCAGGGATGTATGGAGCTAGCATCTTTGGTTATACCAGGGATGTATGGAGCTAGCATCTTTGTTTATAACAGGGATGTATGAAGCTAGCATCTTTGGTTATACCAGGGATGTATGGAGCTAGTATCCTTGGTTATACCAGGGATGTATGGAGCTAGCATCTTTGGTTATACCAAGGATGTATGGAGCTAGCATCCTTGGTTATACCAGGGATGTATGGAGCTAGCATCCTTGGTACCAGGGATGTATGGAGCTAGCATCTTTGGTACCAGGGGTGTATGGAGCTAGCATCTTTGGTACCAGGGATGTATGGAGCTAGCATCTTTGGTACCAGGGAATGGAGCTAGCATCTTTGGTACCAGGGGTGTATGGAGCTAGCATATTTGGTTATACCAGGGATGTATGGAGCTAGCATCTTTGGTACCAGGGATGTATGGAGCTAGCATCTTTGGTTCCAGGGATGTATGGAGCTAGCATCTTTGGTACCAGGGGTGTATGGAGCTAGCATCCTTGATTCTACCAGGGATGTATGGAGCTAGCATCCTTGGTACCAGGGATGTATGGAGCTAGCATCTTTGGTACCAGGGGTGTATGGAGCTAGCATCTTTAGTACCAGGGATGTATGGAGCTAGCATCTTTGGTACCAGGGATGTATGGAGCTAGCATCCTTGATTCTACCAGGGATGTATGGAGCTAGCATCCTTGGTTATAACAGGGATGTATGGAGCTAGCATCTTTGGTTATACCAGGGATGTATGGAGCTAGCATCTTTGGTTATACCAGGGATGTATGGAGCTAGCATCTTTGGTTATACCAGGGATGTATGGAGCTAGCATCTTTGGATCTACCAAGGATGTATGGAGCTAATATCTTTGGTTATACCAGGGATGTATGGAGCTAGCATCTTTGATTCTACCAGGGATGTATGGAGCTAGCATCTTTGGTAATACCAGGGATGTATGGAGCTAGCATCCTTGATTCTACCAGGGATGTATGGAGATAACATCATTGGATCTACCAGGGATGTATGGAGCTAGCATCCTTGGTTATACCAGGGATGTATGGAGCTAGTATCTCTTGTAGTACCAGGGATGTATGGAGCTAGTATCTTTGGTTCTACCAGGGATGGATGGAGCTAGTATCCTTGATTCTACCAGGGATGTATGGAACTAGCATCTTTGGTTATACCAGTACCAGGGATGTATGGAGCTAGTATCCTTGATTCTACCAGGGATGTATGGAGCCAGCATCCTTAATTCTAACAAGGATGGATGGAGCTAGTATCCTTGATTCTACCAGGGATGTATGGAACTAGCATCTTTGGTTATACCAGGGATGTATGGAGCTAGCATCTTTGGATTTACCAGGGATGTATGGAGCTAGTATCATCGGATCTACCAGGGATGTATGGAGCTAGCATCTTTGATTCTACCAGGGATGCACGGAGCTAGCATCTTTGATACTACCAGGGATGTATGGAGCTAGCATCCTTAATTCTAACAAGGATGGATGGAGCTAGTATCCTTGATTCTACCAGGGATATATGGAACTAGCATCTTCGGTTATACCAGGGAAGTATGGAGCTAGCATCTTTGGTAATACCAGGGATGTATGGAGCTAGCATCCTTGATTCTACCAGGGATGTATGGAGATAACATCCTTGGTTATACCAGGGATGTATGGAGTTAGCATCTTTGATTCTACCAGGGATGTATGGAGCTAGCATCTTTGGTTATACCAGGGATATATGGAGCTAGCATCTTTGGTAATACCAGGGATGTATGGAGCTAGTATCATTGGATCTACCAGGGATGTATGGAGCTAGCATCTTTGGTAATACCAGGGATGTATGGAGCTAGCATCCTTGATTCTACCAGGGATGTATGGAGATAACATCCTTGGTTATACCAGGGATGTATGGAGTTAGCATCTTTGATTCTACCAGGGATGTATGGAGCTAGCATCTTTGGTTATACCAGGGAAGTATGGAGCTAGCATCTTTGGTTATACCAGGGATGTATGGAGCTAGTATCCTTGATTCTACCAGGGATGTATGGAGGTAGCATCTTTGGTTATACCAGGGAAGTATGGAGCTAGCACCTTTGGTAACACCAGGGAAGTATGGAGCTAGCATCTTTGGTAATACCAGGGAAGTATGGAGCTAGCATCTTTGGTTATACCAGGGATGTATGGAGCTAGTATCCTTGATTCTACCAGGGATGTATGGAGGTAGCATCTTTGGTTATATCAGGGATGTATGGAGCTAGCATCCTTGATTCTACCAGGGATGTATGGAGGTAGCATCTTTGGTTATACCAGGGATGTATGGAGCTAGCATCTTTGGTTATATCAGGGATGTATGGAGCTAGCACCTTTGATTCTACCAGGGATATATGGAGCTAGCATCTTATGGTTATACCAGGGATGTATGGAGCTAGCATCCTTCGTTATACCAGGGATGTATGGAGCTAGCATCTTTGATTCTACCAGGGATGTATGGAGATAGCACCCTTGATTCTACCAGGGATGTATGGAAGTAGCATCTTTGGTTATACCAGGGATGTATGGAGCTAGCGTCTTTGGTTATACCAGGGATGTATGGAGCTAGCATCTTTGGTAATACCGGGGATGTATGGAGCTAGCATCTTTGGTAATACCAGGGAAATATATGGAGCTAGCATCCTTTGGTCTACCAGAGATGTGGAAGCAGACCGAAGAGATACTAGTTAGTCAAGAGTTTGTTTCGTATCTCTTGAACCCTTTTGTGCCAAATTAAGAACTTTTGTGTATGATTTGTATGTATTTCTAGACTAAGTGCAAAACACCTGAACAGCGCACAAAGACACACACTGAACATCCTTCGCTATGCTCCGAAGCTCAGCAGAGGGGGAGGGAGTTAATATTAAAGTAGCGCATTCTGGACATGAAAAATTACAGGCCGATAACTCTCTTAAATGTAGATGATAAAATATTATCAAAAGTATTAGACAAAAGAGTTAAGGATGTCTTAAGAGACATCATTCATTACGATCAGTTTGGATATGTTGGAGAGGCAGTGCGGCTAATTGATGACATATTTTTTTTCAATCATTGTATCAACCAACAGGATTTCTAGTAGCAATAGATTTCGAAAAGGCATTTCAATGTATTTCGCACAGACTTCTATTTAAAGCTTTAGGATATTTTGGGTTCGGTAAAGATCTGTGTTCTTGGGTTAAGACCCTTTACAATAATGTACGCAGTTGTGTAATGAATGGGGGCACTCAACTGGATACTTGGAAGTTCAAAGAGGAGTAAGACAAGGTGAACCTTTGTCTCCATATCTATTCGTAATAGCTATTGAACTGTTAGCTCATTATATACGGAATGACAAAAGCATTGAAGGAGTAGGATTCGGAAATAAAGAAATTAAACAAGTTTTGTATGCAGATGATATCACATTGTTTTTGAAGGGTACGTCTTAAATTAATAGAGTTCAAAAAGTTGTTAAAGATTTTGAGAAACTGAGTGGTTTGAAGATAAACATGGATTAACAGGGGCGTAGACAACGGGGGTATGAGGGGGATGCATCCCCCACTCCACAAGGTGGGGGGGATGGCATGTACAATCCTCCCCCCCACCCAGGTTTGGAGGAATGATATTTGCTTAATCACTTAACTTAATAAGTCATAATGATGATAATAATAGTAAAAATAATAATGATATTAATAATAATTATCATGATGATATTAATCCTCATCATTATTGTAATCTTGTTTATGTGTATTAGCCGCATTCACACGTTGAAATCCAATTCACACGGTAAAAAAGAGAAAATCTTACAAGTATTTTGTGGTTATCTTTTGGTTTGTCCTCACTAAGCAAAATAGCATAACTTTTTATCAAAGAGATTTTGGGCAAAATAATTTGGTAGGATTGTTTCTCACCTTATTGACCAACTTCTGTGTGAAAATCACATTAATCCAAATATCCGATAAGTCATGCGTGAGTGTGCAAATTTAAGAGGCAAAAATGTAACTTTTCAAAAGTCACAAGGGTAATTTCGGGTTTCTGTCATATGAATTTTTGATGAATTCCATTTCTGGTGCATAACTTATGTCCTTTCATTATTTATCATCCATCTCTCGATGCACCTAGACCTATATCCCGACATTTAACCCATTTAACCCGTTAACCCGTTTAAAAAATACTTCTCCCTCTTGAGTTTGAAATTTTTAAAAAATATTGGATATTTTGACAAAGATGTAACATGACCTGTTATGTAAACATTGGAAGTCATTTCGGTGTCATGGTTGAGTGAATACACTTTAAAAATTGCAGAAAATAAAGAAATGCCAAAATGTACTGTTTAAATAGCATAAACAATTACCCTTGTGACTTTTCAATAATGTACATTTTTTGCCTTTAAAATTTGCCCACTCATGCATGACTAATTGGATTAATGTCATTGTCACACAGAGGTTAGTCAATAAGATAAGGAACAATCGTACAAATTATTTTGCCCAAAACCGCTTCGATAAAAAGTTATGCTATTTTGCTTAGGGGGGGGGGGGGGGGGGGAGAGGGGGGGGGTATTCTTTTTTGGTTGTGTTTAGAAAACAAAAACACGTGGTGAGTCCGCTAAGCAGGAGGCCTTGTCTTCCTTAACTTTTTTTAAGGGGAAAATATATGTGAGTGTGTCCCTTACATAATTCACAGCGTGAATTGATTTTCTGATTCTAGGATGGCTCATAATAAGAAGTTGAAAACATCAAAGATTACTTCCTTTTCAAGCATAATGAGAAAGAAGAATATGATGGCGAACAGCCGTCTACATCAAAATCGGATAATATCGGAAAAAGGCCTGTTCTTACGGAAGTTCAACCAGAAGAAAGTGCCGTTGAGGGTGATGGAGCATCTGAGGCGAAAGATGATGATGAAACTGATGCCGGTTTTAACGACTGTGTTAGCCCCAATTACCCCCAACTTATTCCATTCCCGTACTAGAAACTAAACCGCAGAAAATTCTGTTTCAAGCCAAATGGTACCCAAACTACCCCTGGATCCATTACGAACCCTCCCTGCAAAAACTCGTATGCCACGGTGTGTAGATCTCGTCGAAACTATGACTCTCCATTTAAGGCGTAGTGTGTGTGTGTGTGTGTGTGTGTGTGTGTGTGTGTGTGTGTGTGCGCGCGTGCACGCTTGTGTGTGTTAATTTACCTCATTTAGTATGTATCAGATTGCACGATTTCAAGTTCAAAATTGCAAAAACTTCCTACCGTGGAAGGGGGGACACCCCCCTCCAACACCCTCCCCCCGGCTCGGTCGCTTCGCTCCCTCGCTCGGGCGCTTTCGCGCCCTCTCGAGCGTTGGAAGCCCAGTCATCCCCCCAGGTGTACGAACCTGTCTACGCCACTGCATGGATAAGACAAATATTACGTAGTGGGAGAGGAAAGAGATAAGCCTGGTTCTCATCAGTTCGGGCATTGGGTACAACATACATGTATTAAAATTCTAGGGGTATAAAAAATTCGCACGGAATACTAAAATAAAAGATGATCTGAACTACAAGGAAATTCTAAGTAAGATTAAAAGATCAATTGGTTGGTGGAAACAAAGAGATTCAACAATGTTTGGTAAAATTAAACTTCCAAAGACGTATGTATTTTCAAAACTAAACTATATATATGTTTCTTCTTTAATGACAGTTCCACGGAATGTTCTTGAAGAAATAGAAAAGATTTCTTTTACTTTCATTTGGGGAGGGAGAGATAGGATAAAAAGGAAAATACCAGGACTATAATCAGGACTATTGCGTTGGAGGGCTGAGAGAAACGAACTTTAGGGTTCAGACACAGAGAATAATGTAGATCAAGCGTTTACTCTATGGAGAAAAACATGCGGGCTTGAAAGTAATATTCGATTATTTGTTTCAGATCACTGGGCGGACGAATATTTCTATGTAACGCTTAAAAGATTTCAAGAAAAAAAATGTTAACACTGTTCCTATGAATTTTCATTTGGCGTCCAATATACACAAGCATTGCTTCCATTTGGACACCTCTCCACAATAAATCTTGTTTCTATGTATTATGTTCATTATGTTTGACGTTTATCGTATAGTTTTATGCATTGTTTTTTTTTCTGAATAGATTGAATCTTGAATCTTGAATTCAAGTTCAACTTCTCACTTTCAATTTTAAATTAAGATTAATTGGGGTTGGCAATGATACATCCGGTCTTCATGATTGAGTCTCCATCTTGTTTAATAGAGCTGACAAAAATGTTCCTGGCGATTGACTTTATAATGATGCTTTTTTAAATGAAATTGTATTGGCAATGGTCGCCATAATTAAGACTAGTCAACTTTCAATTCCTACATTCTAGGTGTTCGTAATACGGTTGTTTTCTTCTATGTTTGATCTATTCACACAGTTGTTGGCCTAAATGTTGATTTGCAAAACTGAACTTGAAATACAAACACAATTCGAGGTGAGATCGATCGTGCCAAACCTGACCACCAAGAGTAAAATACAATCAATAGTCGTAGAGCATTTCGGAAATTTGAAGGGGGGAGGGGGAGTATAAATGTGAGTAAAAATTGAAAGTAAGTCGAAGAAAGTATTTGAGAGTGACGACAGACAGTGAGAGAGCATAGCTAGAACCAAGTAAAATTGTACGGTGTTTATATCTAATCGGAAACTTGAGGTAAGACTACGCAATATGACCCCACACACTTTGAACCCGGATGTGAAATAAACAGCGTAGCGACATAGCAGCCATGTTTTGCGTTATTGGCTTATTATCAGCGGAGGCATGAAACAGGAAATCAGCCAAAAGCAGCTATAGCCACCCGATTTTCGCACAAAAATGGAGCGTCAGCAAGGGAGAAAACCCATGCGGAGGATGAGGGAGAGTCCAGAAATGCAGAGAATGTCAGATAGAGATAGAATAAGCCCTGGAAGTGACAGGTATGATGGTAGGGGAGGAGGTGGAAAAATGGGAGGGCGAATGAGGAGTATGGAGAGGGACGACAGGCGTGGGACAGGGGATAGGCGTTCACAACGTGATGATTACGACCGTCCGCCGCAAGCATACGATCGTCCACAAAACTTCCAGAATGATAGTGGTGGTGGTGGTGGTTATCAAAGGAAAGAGCCTGATTGTTTGAGAATCACAAATTTTCCATCCCATGTTTCTGATACTGCAATTAGAGATGCTTTGTTCCATGAATTCAAGAAATTTGGTGAAGTGAATGTGCGTGTGAACTTCAGTCAAGCCAAAAATGAGCGGATTGCGTATGTGAGGTTCAGACTTTCTGACCAAGCAAAAGATGCAATGGCGGCTCGTGGGGACCGTCTCACTCTATTTGCGAGGCCGTTGCACATTGTAGCAATTGTGAATAGAACGAATAATCAAGGGCAAGGGAATGATGGTGGATTCATGAATAGGCAGAATGATTTTCAAGGGCGGCGACAGCAAGGTGGTGGCATGCAAGGCAAGAATTTCAGGCAAGATATGGGAGGTGGGGGAAGAGGGGGCAGGGATAGGGATTTCCAGCAGTATGATAATAATCGCCGTAACTATGGAAACGATGGTTACCAGAATCAGCAGGGTGGCCGGGATAGGGATCGAGATGCTATGTTTTTGCCTGAGGATGATCCGAAGGCTACTCGCACAGTGTTTTGTGGAAATTTGGAAGATGGGATAACCGAAAGTGAAATCAGACGTCACTTTGAGAGGTACGGTTTTGTGGAAGATGTTGATATCAAGTATCCTCCTCGAGGACAAGGAAACCCTTTTGCATTTGTGAAGTTTGAAAATTTGGATATGGCATACAAGGCAATTATTTCCATGTCTGGCCAGTACATTGGAAGAAATCAGTGTAAGACGGGCTATGGCAAGCAGTCGCCTACGAATTGTCTGTGGGTTGGAGGCCTTGGGCCATGGATAACACTTGGTGTCCTTGAGCGTGAGTTTGATCGCTTTGGAGCTATTCGCAAGATTGATTACATCAAAGGGGACTCCTTTGCATACGTGCAGTATGAAACCATAGAGGCTGCTCAGGCTGCGGCCAGTCACATGAGAGGTATACCTTTAGGTGGTCCTGATAAGCGTCTGAGGGTTGACTTTGCGGAAGGTCCGGGCATTGCAACTAAGAAGCCCTTCCGACAGTACCCTACACAATCCAGTCATGGCGATGGTGGCAGGGGCTATAATCGATACAATCAAGACAAGGACTTTGGACGTGATATGTCTCCGCCACCGTTCCGTGATGGTCCAGACCAATGGCAAGGTGGCTCGGGAGGAGGAGGGGGATATGATGGCCAGAGTAGGGGGAACTGGCAGCCTGGGAACAACAAATACAATCGAAATGACAACTGGAACCGTAGGGACAATGATCAACCTGGAAGGATGATGCAGCGTAATGACAGTCGTAGGAAGCGCGGTGCTGGATCTCCAGATGATTTTCCAGGAGACGATTGGTCACCAGGTAACAAATCTTCAAAGCGCAGACGTTCTCCCGGTGGTGGTGATTGGTCTCCCGAGCACAGGAAACCCAGAGATAACACGCGTGACTGGGATGCCTCTCCAGATGGCCGGGTGCGTCGCCGACGATCTCTGAGCAGTGACTTGTCGGACCAGGACTTTGCTGCTCAGCCTGTGGACCGTCGTCGCAAGCGCAATCGTCGCACAAGGATCCCTGAAGGGTTGGACAGTCTGCATGATCTCATCAATTACCTCTCAATGTCTTGGAGGGGACACCTGGTGTTGAAAAACAGTGCTTTTGCCACTCGGATGTTTCTCGTTGGTGGTGATGCGGACACCGCTGCAACACTCTTGCCACACAACATGGGTAACGATGAATCCGCCTTGCGGATCACGCAACGGTTGCGTTTAGACCAACCTAAACTGGACGAAGTTGCAAAAAGAATCTCGCAAGCCGGTACAGGTGGTCATGCCATTCTGCTTGCCATGCCTGGAACCAGCGAGGATTCTGACACCCTTCCGTCTGGGACCCAGCCTCGTGCTCTGGTGAACCTGGTGACATATCTTCAGCAGAAGCAGGCGGCTGGAGTCATAAGCTTACCAGTCAGTGGTGAACAGAACAAGGATAATGTGGGTGTGCTGCATGCCTTCCCACCCTGTGAATTCAGTCACAAGTACCTTCATGACATTGCCTCAGGCCTTGGCCCTGATCCGTGCAAAGAAGATCACCTTGTTGTGATCATCGTGAAAGGCGCAGCTTAGAGTGTACCAAAGCCCAGGACCTTGAAAGTTATTGCTATAAATCTAAGGGTATGACATGTAATCTCGGCTTAGTTATCAGTATTCTATTTTTTTTTTTGAATGTTTTGTAGGAGTTGGATGAATAGAAATCAAATTATATCAACACGAAATTGTTGCGGTTAAGCGTAGTGATTATCTTAGTCTTTTAAACATAATCTACATGTACAAACACCTAGACGTCTTTTCACCATACTGTAGGTTTCAGTGAAGGAAGACTTTTTGTTAGCTCTCCCTCCTGAAATTTAAGAGGCAGATTACTGTACGACTGTTGCAGATGCACTTTTCATTTGGGTTGTCTGAGTGCAAGATTTTGAATTCACTCAAATATCTGTGAAGAAATCATGATTTTCACCAAGGAAATGAAAAAATTAGCAATTGAATAAATGAATAAAAGTTTCCCTTCATGTACCTTAATGGTTGCAAATTTGATGTTAAGATAAGTGGTTGTGTCATATTGTTCATATCTTACCAAAATCGTGAACCATTTTGTTGAATTGAATATTGATTGTAAATTTATGATGCTTTAATAATTATTGTAATGCCTCTTATAAAGTCTCTGCAAGCCCCCAAATCAATCATGGAATAATGTCTAAGCAAAATGGAACAAACGGTATATGGATGTGAGTGATTATATGGTTTTAAGAGCAAGAAATGTGGTCAGACAACTATACTGCATAATTTCAGTTGTTACGGCTGTCTGCAGAATTCCAAATTGTGCATATTACGTAATTCTAGAATCTAATTTCTTTTATTTGTTATCAGGATTTTTAGTACACTTTTAAAAGATCTCATAATGATTACAAACTGTACAGTGTTGTATTTAATTGTAACTGTTTAAATGTATACTGTGACATGTCAAAACTTAATTTACAATTTATGATTTATCTAGATCAGCAGAAAGAGTGAGTGTTATTTGTATGTAGCCTGTGAACTGTGGGAAGTACAATGTAGACGATGTGGTTTTACATTTTTACAACCGAGCCTGAAGCCTGCATGCCACAAGTATGGAGGTAAAATTAAGTTTAAATGATATACAATGTACAGTATTACACTGGTTTATCATTAATTAGCATTGTGATCCTCATTGAAATTTCACATCTAGTTTGTGACATGTTGTCAATGACAACGGCTACAGTGAACTTGCATCCTATGGATACGATGAGATCACCAACCACACTTTTGTCAAATGCCACGCGATTTTCAAATCTTCAAAGCACATTTGGAATGGAAAGACTGGTTGCTTCATTATCGAAATGGAACCTCCGCATCATGCAGCCTTACAGCAACATTTGCTCCTCCCAAAAACGCCTCATGCCTCCCCCATAAAAGTACCTGTCACAAGGGTGTATTGAGAAAATCTGTAAAAGCAAATACGCTATTATCTACATGTACAACTCTGCTCTTTAACTCGCATGGTGTTCTCCACAATATCGTGCCATGTTGCAAAAAAACTTGCAATGGGTAAACGACTCCTGGCAACAATCTACATGAAAACAACCTACTACAACATGGAAGGTAAGAATAGAAATGATGTATTCTTGTTCTTTTTTTTTTATAGAATTTTATTTAGCGAAGGCATTATTAATTTTATTTGATTTGAAATGGTGCTATTGTGATACTGTGCTTCACCATGGAAGTGTTTTAATTGTGATCGCCGGGAGAATTTCAGTGGTATATGAAAAGCAACGCGCATCTGGATCACCTGTGAGACGTATGATTTAATTTGATAGTGCCGTGATAGTGCCGACCTGCTACATTTACTTCCTGAGGAAGTGGAGCAATTTTTGTTTTGAAACCCTTGTGTACCTTCTATGAAGAATGGAGTATCGTACCTCCCTATTTGTTTATTATTTGGATGTGTGCACTGTGTATGGGTCACACAAGTTCATTCCGCAGCGATTGTTTCAAATTACCAAAAGTGTTGGAGCATTTTGTGGAAACCTATTTATGTATCTTCTGTGAAGATGGAAATGAAATGTTCTTGTGGTTTTTTACAAGATGTGATTTTCTTTTCATATGGAGATACATTTCCTGTGCATTTACTATATTTTGTTTCATTTGGTGAAAATATTGTGAATTTTGCAACTTTTGATCTTCACTGTATGCCCTTTCCCCTGAAATTATTTACAAATCCTCACTTTTGCCTTTGATGGGCTATGGATGGCCATAATGCCCAAAAGGAGCATTGTTTTGACTACAATCAACAACAACATGGAATTCTTTTGGAATTGTGATTTGCGTGTTCATGTAGATTAGGCATTTCTTCCCTGGTAGAAACAAACGCAGCATTCCTTTGTGAAGATACAATAGGAATTTAGGAACACCCAAGTTTCCCACGCCTTGTGTAATTTGCAACATGTGTACCAGTGTTGTGAATTTTGATTACCATCTCCAAGCATGCGAATCAAAATTTGGAGATTTCTGTGCAAATTTCTGTGTGAATTGTCACATGGGAGTAACCTACTGTATGTGTTCTGTTCAATTTGTTCTGTTAAAAATCTGTGCTGGATGCCATGTGTTTGACGCTGCATTGAGCCACATTGTGAGTGCAAACCTGTATTTTTGTCGTTGATCTCGCCCCCCCTAGGAGAAACCGCATTCATGATTGCTCATAAGGATCACTTCAAATGACCTGTGCTGTGGTTTTGCGAATAAACCGTGCAAGGAGGATCAACAGCAAGCAGACGCGTTCATTGTATCGATCAACTGAAAACGGTGCAACCTGTGTGGATGGAACTTGAAATTGATCAACTTGTGTGTATTGTTTATATGTGCCAAAGAAATGGTGGTGTTCACAACGTGAAGGATCAGCAGCGCTTGGACTCATTTTTTGTGCATGTGAAATGGTGAATATTTGTGTTTTCCTCTGGTGGGCCAATATAAAAATGGAGGATACCAACCGCACGATTTGAAACAGTGATACTGGTTCCTGCTCCGTGGACGGACTGCGTTACTCACGACGAATCCTGACGCTTGCTTTTAAAAATGCTCTCTCTTGTTAATTCTTAAAAATTGTGTTCAATTTGTATGTATTCTTTGTATAATTTTATTTTAATCAAAGCTCAATAACCAAGCAATTAATTGTGAATGAATTTATAAGACTGAATTGGCCAAATAATGATACTTTCTGCTAGTGTTACTGTTTGATCAATTTATTGCTATATGTGCATACAATGCTCATATACCTGTGCTTTTGTTTTACATGCATAGTATTCCACTGAATCAAAATATAACTACCGACAGTAACGCGATTTTTTGGTAGTAAGAGTGTGAACAGAAAACATAATTATTTTAGTACATTGTTATTTTGAATTTGATTGTAGCCAATGAAATGATTAAATACACTCTAGGGGCCAAAAGCAAAATATTTAAACATAGTACGTCAATACTCATGAACATGAATGGAACTTTTGTGCTTAGTTTTTCTTTGGTCTTAAAAAGGGGAATATGGAAATACATGTACATGTGCACTGAATGTGTTTTTATATTTTTATGTATTTGTGTACATGTGGCTAGTATGCATTTATTTCCCAATCAAACTTGCTTGCCCAAACATCACTTGGCCTGTACTTGATATTCCAAGTTCCAACCCACTTACAACGTGCCTATGAGTATGACTGCTAAGCCTCAAGAGTTGAGCATATTATAGTGAGCAATATCGCAATGATAACCAAATATATTCCAATATTTTGATTGCTGGTTTTCAAAAATTGCTTTTGAGTTAATGTAGCTTGCCTTGAAACTATTCACATGTACACACAGTCACACGCAATGTAATGTATATGTAATAGAAAGTGATTGCAAAATGTCATCATCGGTGTAGTTGTAAATCATGTACAAATCATGAAATGTCATGCATGTATCTTCTAAATAATAGTTTACAATTATGTGTTTGAAAGATTGGAGACAACTGAACCATTCTACCATACCGGTAGTCAGATTTTTTGTGAATGAAGGGGTTATAGACAGTTTTGCGGGTTGCTGTTTTCGAGAATGACACCTAACGTGCGTGCTACATGTATACAGCATACGTACTACTCCACTGTCGTATGAACACGTACCTGTGGGAGAAAACAAACTGTACTTGCACTTATCACAGTGCTTGAGCTAACGTGTGACTGCACGCACTACCGGTATATAAGAATAAGGTACACCATACCTCATGAGATCTACTATACATCACTTCAACATGTACGTGCACAATATCTTGAGGTCCGTGCACTTAGTGATAGGATTATGTGGCAGTATCATTGCGTCTTGTTGAATTTGCGACTCTATAGTAATTCACGAAAATAGAACTTGAAAAAATATCAGCTCATACAGTAACTACATGTACATGTGCGCTTATTTGTTTACATTGTACAGCACATGGCATAAATATCCATGACGCAACTTACACATATAGGATACCTGTCATTAACATGTACAACAATGTTAACTATTTACATATGCATACATGTACATGTACAAACAATTATGAATACACTCAATGCACATTGTTTATTTGTACAATTTCTTTTATACATTATGATGAAAGTGTAAGTAGTGAATGAATGTAATCATGTTAGAGTTTGAATGAAAACAAAAATAGTTTTATTGAATCATTAGATATTTACAGTGTACAAACATTGAATCCTAGAAAAATTGAATGTGCAGCAGTATATGTTTAGGAACATTCACTGCTTACTGTGCTTACTGTGCTTACATACATGTTAGCATTAACAAATGTGCATTACAGGTGTTTTATAGTCATCTCCCGGGATCATAAAATATGCAAACAAAAATGTGATCCTGCATCATATGTGTGAATGTGTTGAGAATATTGACTCTTATACATTGTACATTGCTAATATTTACAGCTGAAAACAAAAGGTATAAGTGATGTGTTCTTCTCAGTTTAGTTTTGAATGTTAACTTTAAATGTAATGTAACATGAAATTCAGATATTTTTACCAAGAATGCAAAACCATGCATGTGTTATTAAGTTGTGGTAATGTAGCTAGTTGTATCATATCAGTAGGTCTAGGTTTTAAGTGGCATTGTGGACCCTTTCATGTGCACCTGTGTTTCATACATGCAAGTATCACATGATTAAATTGTAAATTCATGAAAAGACTTGTTGTGCAGTTATTCATTTCTAGTGCATGGTTGAATAAGATTTGATTTGCTTATTCTTGATCAGTATTTACCAACATTCACTACCAGTTACATAATTACTTGAACATGGTACATGACATGTACTAGGTGTTATTATTGCAAAATAATAAAGTTACAACTTACAGCTCATATCTGGATAAAATATACACATACGGTCAAAGGATATCCATTCTCTTAGTTATAGCATTTGTGTCACTTTATCCATCATTTAATGAGATTTTCACTTCTGCACAAATTTGGACCTACAAATTTGTGTGTATCACTATCAGATTAATGTATGACACAACAATGTCCATTTTGCATAGCACCTGTCAATCCACTAACAACTGCCATGTTATTACCTGGCAGAAAATAATAAGTGGGTTGACATGTGTGATGCACATTGACAATGAGCATTGTTGTGTTCTGAATTGGTGTCTTTCATTCACAAACAATTTTAGGTCAACACTTGTCCAAAGTGAAAAATATTACACGGATAAAAAGAATGGTAATTGATAAAATTACATGTAAACTGCTTTTCAGAAGGTTGACATCCTTTGGCTTGGTGATGTGTAAATTTCACATTGTTTGTGTTGTAACTTTTACAAAATGATTTTTCTAAAGTATTGAAAGATTTTTTGAACACCTAGAACATGTACATGTATAAACATTGAACTCTAGCTGTAGTGGCTCTGATTACAGGACCAATTATCACATCAAAATTGTTCCGACTCCACCAAAGGTCCAAGTCTCAGTTGATTTCAACTCCTAACAGTACACATGTACTGTATATAATTTCAGTCAACTTATTCATATGATTTTGAAATTGAAGGGATAGTTCACCCTGGGGAGTGGTTTCAATAAAAGCAGAAACATGAAAGAAACAGTGAAGGTTTTTGACGAAAATCAGACAAAGGATAAGAAAAGTGTGATCTTTTGACATTTCAATTTTGTGACGTCACATGTGAGGAGCTTTCCCATATGTTGTGTGGAGTTATGGAGTATGATCCCATAAATTGCTCTTTATCTGTTTTTGATGACAGATTTTTTTTCATAGAGGGATGTGTGTGAAAGCATATTTTTAATGTTTCAAATGCACAGGTTAAAGGATTTTGAGAAAATTTACATTTTCAACAAAAAAAATGTACACAACAAGGCGCATGACGTTACAAAATCAAAACTTCAAAAGATCATTAACTTTCTTATCCTTTCACAGATTTTCATCTAACTTCAGTAAAATGTTTCTTTCATGTGTCTGCTTTTATTTAAACCAACTTAATTTCAGGGTGAACTTTCCCTTTAAGGCAGAGTGTGCCTGTCTGTCAGTGCCTTGAAGAAGTGCACCTCTACCATGATTCCAGGTCCTGTAATCTTGACCATTAACATTGCTTTCTTCATAACTTTCATATTATATTACTCCTGGGCCTTTTCTTTATCCCTATTTTGGGGAAATGTTGATGTTGTGTCTGGTGTTGGAGTGTGAACATGTATGATGATCCGGTAAAACATACATGTATGTGGGTGTTTGAATGTGTCAGTGTGTATGTATGCACTTGTGTCAATGCGTGTATGAATGTTTTATGCGTCAATGTGTGTTGGTGTAAAGTGAGTGTATTACCTGTGAAGTTGAACTTTATTTGGGAGAAGCTTATGCATACATGTATGTAAATTATTAGATGTTTTAAAAAAACTTGTGACACTTTACTTTTTTTTAAGTTACAACTTGAATCAAGCTGAAATTTGAAACAGTATAAAAACAAAGCATCTCAATTGTTTTAGAAACTGGTTTCATGACATTTTATCAAGTTTTCTTGAATTTACAATGCCCATAGTGCATCAAACACGTCAACCCACAAGATCTTTTCTGCCAGAAGCATCATGATTCACAGTTGAGGCCAAAAGTTTACATACACGCAGGAAATTCAAAGAAAAGTTGACACTTGCCAAACATCATTAAATTTACTGTATCTTATAAAATATTTGTGATATCATTACGATTTTGGTATCAAATGAGTATGACGTGCCTCTTCACATTGCTTTGTCATCAGGAGTTGAAAAACATTTAGGTGTCATTTTTTCCCAAAAAATCTTCTCTTAGACAAATTGAAAATAAAAACTTGACAAAAACATTTTATTTTTGTGCTAGATTCTTCTCAACACAAACATTTCAGATTACACGTTTTTGTTCAGTGGTGACATGAAAGAAAATGAAAGATAAATCATAGATTTGACATTTCTATATTTCTATGATCCTTTTGAAAATATAATAACAATAGAATATATTTGGCACAAATATTACTTTTTTCTTCTTAAAAAAAACTCCTACCAAAAATATTATTTAATCCTAAAGGCATCCAAATCATGTGAAAGAGCTTAATGTGCTCTTTCATTTGATGCCAAATTCGTCATGTATGTACATGTATTTATATTTCTGAAGATATAGTAAATTTTACGATGTTTGGCAAGCGAACAAATATCAATGAATTCCATGAGTGTATGTAAACTTTTGGCCTCAACTGTACATGTATTAAAGGGCGTATACTGTACAGGGAAGGCAAAAAAGCCTTCAAAATGTAATTGTTAGCAATCTTCTTGCCAATGGTCTTAAATTCATGTATTGTCTATTTTAGAAGCTTGCTGAAAGTTATTTGCCCTCAAATGATCAACATATCGAGCAATTGATAATTAATGATTAAATCCTCAAAATGTTCGGCCCGAACATTTTGAGGATTTGTGACTTAATCACTCATTACTCCAAATGTTGATCATTTGAGGGCAAATAACTTTCAGCAAGCTTCTAAAATAGACAATACATGTACATGAATTTAAGACCATTGGCAAGAAGATTGCTAACAATTACATTTTGAAGGCTTTTTTGCCTTCCCTGTACAGTATATGCCCTTTAATGACACTGTGAATGCAGTTCCTGGTAGATCGACAGGTGTGATGCATAATGGACATGCTGTGTTCTGAATTAATTAATAAATTGACATCCTTTGACCTTATACTGTATCATGTAAATGTCAACTTCATTTGAGTTGTAACTAATTTTTTTTATCATTTTTTGTGTGTCAAAACTTTTCATTATACTCAATAATACATGTATAAATATGATCAAAACACAAATTTGACAATTTTTCATCATTTCAAAATTTCAGTATTTTATTCTTTCATGATAAATGCACAAAGGAATAGATGCGCACAGGGAACAGTGCCGTCCATGAAAAATACTATATGTATCTGTAATAAAGGCGATCTATGAGCTGCCATGTATGACATGTATTCATCATGATTACTTACATACAATCTCTGGATGAATTAAAGGGAAATGCAACCCTGCTAAGAAATTGAAGTGAAAAAATAAGATCTGGAAAATCGGACATAAAATGTTACGTTTAAATCTGGAATCAGATTTGCTCTGTAAATTCAAGTGGACTCATTGGATTGCTGCATGATCTCCAGGAGTTGCCCATCACAGCTTTTCGGAACAGTACTAGTAATTATGGTTTTCAAACATAAATCATTTTCATAATACAATGTATGTATGGCTGTTTTACTTTCATTCAATTCAACTCATCAGGATTGCACTGCTCTTTAAATATGCAATACAAGAGTTCAAGATAAGTAGATAGATCTTCAAATTCATTATCTGTCTGATTTTCCTCAAACTTTCTGCTACAAAACATACAAATCAACAAGTGCTTATAACATTGTTCTCTGTAAATACACTGTACTTCACACTGCAAATAAGTTGCTTCCAAAAGAAGCAGAAAATAAAAAGCACATCTTTAACTTTGGTGCATCTCTTTCATCTTTCATCTTTTTTCAACACATATTTAAAGTGAGATACAATGACCACATGGGAATCAACAGAGCAGCTGATCATTGAAATTTTTTTCGCAAAATCAGACAAAAGAGTAATGGTCATTTGAAGTGTGACCCCCTAAGTGCGCAAGATGTGTGTGATGTCATAATGCATTGTACTGTAAAGAACCTCTACTCCGCTCTCACTCAAATATATGCATAGGCATATGTACACATGGCAAAATGTACATGTAGGGGTACTTTCCTATTCTCGAACATTGTAAACGATACAGTTGTTTTTGAAAAATACAAAGAAAGGACTTTTTCGCACACACAAAAAATAAAGAGTAGCGCTTACAATGAAACCACATCATCAGAGCCTGATAATGTACCAGGTTTTCATATTTCATTACTTTTTTTTCTGATTTTCATACAAACATGTAATCTGTGTGTTTTACTTTTCTGCTTTTGAAGGTGTATACAAAATGTATACAAAAATAGTACAATGACAATGGCATCAAACACCATTGTTCATAAGTTTAGATGGCAATAAAGCTGTGAATAGGAGGGATCATGCTTTAAAGGGCATATACTGTACTGGAAAGGCAAAAAAGCCTTCAAAATGTAATTGTTAGCAATCTTCTTGCCAATGGTCTTAAATTCATGAATTGTCTATTTTAGAAGCTTGCTGAAAGTTATTTGCCCTCAAATGATCCATATGTGGAGTAATTAATGATTAATGATTAAATCCTCAAAATGTTCGACCTGAACATTTTGAGGATTTGTGATTTAATCACTCATTTCTCCAAATCTAGATCATTTGATGGCAAATAACTTTCAGCAAGTTTCTAAAAAGGACAATACATGAGTTTAAGACCATTGGCAAGAAGATTGCTAACAATTACATTTTGAAGGCTTTTTTGCCTTCCCAGTACAGTATATGCCCTTTAAAAGGTGCATAAAGTTGGCTGAAACGAGGAGTGCAAAGCAGGCACTCGTTTATGTTTGATACATATTAAGTTATGAACGGTGAAGGTGCGAGGTCCTGGAACCAAGAACCATTCTCAAGCAGTCCATTCAACACACATAGCTGCAGAGCGGGGCCCTATAGCACAAAGAGTGAGTTGTTATCTATAGCAACTTTACAATTAATTGCAAACTTGCTATCTATTGCAACTCACTGTATCACAAACCACTATTGCAAGTCAAACCTATGCATGATTTTGCAATCTATCGTAAAGTTGCAATTGATCCACACAAGTGACGATCCATATTAATTGCAAGTTATGGTCAATATCCATCATAGGTTCTTTGTGATTTGGATTAATCATCACATGTACACATCCGCAAACAGAGAAATGGACAAGTGGGACTACATACACATTGGCTCGTATTCACGATGGTGGTTTAACTTCCACAGCATACCAAACATACATTGTAGACCTACTTTATGGGGCGCAAAATACATCATCTGATGCTGTCACAAAAATCATTGATTTTCATTACAGAATCACAAGAGTGGGTGATTTCAAGTACATGTACAGTGTATTCACTGTAATTAATATGTGGACAAACTCAACATACCAAAGTGTTTTTGATAACAAGATGAATCATATCAAATCAATAATAATGTTTCATGCCGTTTTATTTGACGTCCCATAAAGTTAGTCTAGTTTTAGTACACTGTTTGCTTTAAACCTTTGTTCTGAATACAGGCCAGTGGGTATTTGATATGTCAATATACTGCTGAAGCAAAGCTTTTGATTTTACACACAATGGGACATATTTATGAGACCTTATTAGCCCAGTTAATTTCTAAAAATGCATGTAGCCGAATAAACCAACTAGTTTTAGGAATGTTTCAGGAATATGGCCTCAGAGCTTTTCTCCTGTTGGTTGTTAGCAGTGCTTTCGCAACTCCCTCATTATATGCAGGTGCCTGTTACAAATTATGCTCAATAAATTTGGGGTTTGATGTAGGTCATTCAAAGTTAAAAAACCAAATGAGAGAAACCTCACACAAATTGTATCATGCAGAACTTCCACAAGTAAAAAACAACATATTGCACAATAATAGGTCTTTACGTCATGTATGGAGTGGTTCCTACTTGTATTTCCACAAAAAATACAGAAAGCTTCTACAAGTGATGACAATTGTCCGGGCACTTCGTGAGGGAGGCCATTCAAAGAAGTTGGCCATAAGAAACCATAAAGTGTCTCATAAAAATCATGATCCTTCCTGTCATCTGCTCTCCATTAAAGTCCGCAAGATGCTCCCCTCTCTCACTAAGATGCTGTCTTCAGAAACATGTGGGTCTTCTTCGGCAAGAACAGGGATGTTTGTTGTCGACGATCGCGGAGATTTGGCAGCTTCCTCATCCTCGTCTTCGCTACAATCCTCCAGGGAGCATAGCAGTGCATCATTCTCAAATGTCGGGAAAAGAAACCTGTCGAAGAGACATCACACACACACTATCATATACACTATTAGTACTACAGTGAAACCTGCAGAGAAAGGCCACTCAAGTGAGACAAGAAGCACAGACTTTTTAAGCAGGCGGTCTTCATGTAGAGTTAAAATCATTTTCTTAGAGAAAAAAAACCCCTGATACTTACATTATCGAAGCATGCACACAATAGGAGGAATGTGCCTTTAGCATCAAAGCCACAAGACTGAGATGTGAATATGCCTCCACAACAGTCAATATTTGGAATGGTCATTAAACAAATTCATAACTTTCTTACAGGTATAATCTTTTTTCTTCTGCTTCTATTCAGAGCAACTCATTTTGGGACTGGAGCACCTTTCTCAGAACACTGGTAAAACAATTGGTGTGAAAGTTTCACTCGCCATACAGATTTTGAGTGAACTGTTCTTTACTTTTGTATAATCGTTGATTCATTACTTTCAAAATTACAAAAGAAAAAATGAAATCACACACTTCACTCCTAAAGTAATGACAAGTACACGAATCACCATATCTCGGCTGCAAACGAAAGGCTGTCAGGACTCTGGACAAGACATGGGAAACTAATACCTATGGTCCCAAAACCCTCCTACTCTATCACATACCTTACTCTATTTCACAAGACTACAGCTGCTAGGTTTCAAATGTAAACATCAATAGTTTTTCACTTTTTCTAAAAAGATTAGTGAGGCTATAACTGTGATTTCACACATGTTATCATTAGGGTATGCTGCTGAGTCCGGCCAGGTTTTGTGATTTTGCAAATGGGACACCCTGTCTTTAGCCCACACCTCTTTGGTTACTGCAGTTCCATGGCAAATGTGGACATTCTTCCTGGATGAGGGTTCACAAATCCACAAGATCTAACCTTTAGCCAAAGGTTCAAGGTTGGTCTATTCCACCCTCCCCCCCCCCCCCCCCCCCACACACACACCTTCCTAACCCTCCCTACTCACTGTGTCTGGTCCCATTTGTCCCTCGGCATGCCCTGGGCTAAGTCATCTCTATGGTGATGTAGCAGGTGGTCAGCCATGCTCGGGCCACTCCCTTCTCCAACTCGCTCCTCACAGCACACACACGTGGCCTGGTGAATGCGTCGCCGGATGAAGTTGACCAGCTTCACCTGATCATAGAAGCTCAGAGCTGCAGGGACAGCAGAGATCAATTCAATAATACACCAGGGGGGTGTTTCACCAAGCTGTTCGTAAGCTACGAACGATTTTTCGAACGACTGGTGATCCCTTCTTGTGCTAAATCAGATTCTCAATGAACAAAGTGTGGTATCGCATTAAGCACAAGTAGGGATCACCAGTCGTTCGTAAAGTTGTTCTTAACTTACAAACAGCTTGGTGAAACACCACCCAGGGGTGGTATTTTGAAAGAAACCATGAGTATAACAGTCTTAGCTGAGTCAGTTCGTATTCTGAAAACTGTCAAAAACTGTGCCAATAGGCCAATTACAGTCATGAATTGAAGGGAGCTTAAAGCAATACTTAAGTTATTTTTTTCAAAACCACCCCAGGCTTTTATTATAGAGAACAATGATATAACACATATATTGCCATATATTTCCTGGCCTTGCTTCAAGACTGTTTGGTCTTTCAAATTAAAATAACGTTGTACATTTGGTCTAGAACAGATGAAAGTTATTATCCAAAAGTATTATTACATATTACAGAGTTGCAAACTCCTTGAAATAACTTTGTTTTATTGGGTTGCAAACATATAATAAAAATAAAAATTAAACAATGAGATCAATATAAGCTGACTTCCAGTTCCACATTGTTGCATATTTCAAATTAAACTACTAGTGTACATTCAGGGGGGCATTTCATCAACATTTTTCGTCTGACAAGTTGTCTTTCTCCGACAGTTACCATAGTAACAGTCAGATGCTAGTGTCTCTCAGCCAATCAAAGCTGAGGATTTCACTGAAATTGTCAGCACTGACCATTTAGTCAGTGCTGACAACTTTCATGAAATGCCCTACAGGTTTAGTACTGACCAAAGTAATCAGCCATGTCTCCTGAAGCCAGAGGAGATCAAAAGAATGATTACCACTGCAGGCTACGAGTTCAGATGAGAAATACTGTGAAAAACCCGGAAGCAAGTTGATATTGATCTCATAGATTTTTGTTTTTATGTGTAACATCATTGCAAACTTAATAAAAAAAAAGAGCAATTTCACTAATCACAGAGAATTTGCAATAATGTAACAAAAAGTATATCTTTTCTTCTGAGGAATAATCCTATATAAATGGAATGCATTTCTTGCATTTCCAGAATCACTTCATACGCGTGGATGCATAATGCTAGCTCACCTATTCCAGAAGTTATTGATACTGGACAGGTTACAAGCTCACTATAAAAACCGAGAGTTTCCAAAAGATGCTAAGAAGTAATAAAATGTAAAGGGAACAAGATGTAAGCGGAACAGATAATGTGTATTCTGATTCTAATTTCCCATTGGTTCCTCTACTTCCAAAAAAAAAGACAATTTGCAGTTGAAGTGGATTAAGCATCTTATGAAGAGAAGCTGTTCACATGAATGTATTGTGAAGTCATTACCATTTTCCTCCCTGAACTTCAAGAAGTCAAAGTTGTGGGTGTCCTTTATGTGACTAAGTAGGTCCTCTAGCAGCATGGTGTTGTGTTTACAGAACAAGCACACCAGGTTGGTATGGAAGTCTTCTTCCCAGTCAGCCCAGCTTCTGTATAATGTAATGATAAAAAACAAAAATATGTTATTAAACACGGCACAAATAAAAGTAATGGAATTAAAATGGATAGAGAGAGATGGAGAGAGAGAGAGAGAGAGAGAGAGAGAGAGAGAGAGAGAGAGAGAGAAAGAGAGAGAGAGAGAGAGAGAGAAAGAGAGAGGAGGGGGTGGGGGAGAGAGGATGCTGAGCATTGTGTTTACAAAGCAGGCAGGCCAGGTTCATATGGTGATCCCAGTGAGCCCAGCTTCTACAGGAGAGAATATAAAGAAGGAATATAATGGAATTAAAATGAATAGAAAGAGAGTGCAAGGGGAGAAATGATAAAGGAGAATAGTGAGACAAAACAGACAAACTAAGTTGGTGTGGAAATCTTTTTTTCATGCTAACCCAGATTCTGCATAACACAATCAATATATGGGTAAATATCAGAAATTAAACATACATTCAAAAGAGAAATAGGGGAGATGGTGAGAGAAAGAACGAGGAGGAAGGAGATAACGCAGGAAGGGGGAACATGGAGAGAGAGAGAAAGCACCATGGTGTTGTGTTCACAGAACAGGAAACCACATTGTCATAGAAATCTCTCTCCCAACCATGCTTCTAAATGACAAGTGATAAATGGAAAATAATGAAAATTGAAACGCTTAAAGACAGAAGAAGAGGAGAGGAGAGGGGAGTTGCATTAGACAATATCAACATTAAAGGAGACGCAGGATGAAGATAGATATCAATAACAAGAAAGAGAAAGAGAGAGAGAGAGAGAGAGAGAGAGAGAGGGGGGGGGGGGGAGGAGGGGGAGGGGAGAGGGGAGGATACAAACTACACAAAGAGAAAAATACATCATGGTGCTAACTCCCATCAGACAAACTTTTCCCGAACTCACTCCTCGTCACCGGACTCCGCTGCCGAGGCAACGACACCGTCCCGCTCTGCCTGCACGGCCTGCCAGTCCCTGCCGGGTTCCAGGTAGTTGATGACATAGAAGCGGTCGTAGGCCTTGTTGTCTGGATTGAGGCGGCGGTGCTGCTTCTTCCGCATGTGGTCCTTGAGGGCGGTCTTGTCTCGGAAGATCTTCTCACAGTACAGGCACTGCAGGCTGCATGATTATCAATTTCTTGATTTTGTTCATTCATTTACTTTGCTTCATTTTTTTTTTTTTTTTTTTTTTTTTTGGGGGGGGGGGTTTACATACTAGCTTATTTATCCTAATCATATATCTATCAAAGGGGAATCAAGCCCATGTAATAAGGTGACTTGAATAAGAGCAGAACTAGAGCAATTCGACTGCCGCGCAGTCGATGAATATGCCTCCGCCTCTTTGCTAGCTCTATTTAGATTTATTTTCAGAAAACCTGTTTGGTGGGTAATGAACCATTTAATTCCTATGTGAAATGAAAATATATTCCATGTTTGGCCAAGTTTGGCAATGTTCATTGACCTTTGACTTCCAATCTAATCAGTCCCTCTAAAGCCATCCTTGTATTAAGTTTGTTTAAAATCAGCCAATTTTGGGGTAAAGTTCATTGACCTTTGACCTTTCAGAAATTTTACCCACACTTTCACCAGTCTACCTCCATGAAGTGACACATCTCTGTACCATGTTTGGTTCAAATTGAACCATTAGTTTTGCATTCAATGTGAAAAATGTTAAATTTGGCACAATTTTAGCCAATTTTGGCAAAGTTCATTGACATTTGACCGCTGACCTTTGAGAATTTTCACCAAAAATATCATCAGTCTACCCCCAAGTAGCGATCCATCTTTGCACCATGTTTGGTCGGTTTTGCACATTTGGATCTTGGTTTATTTTGAAAAATATTACTATGGGGGCAATTTTTTAACTAATTTTTGGCAAAGTTCATTGATCTTTGACCTCTGGCCTTCCAGGAATTTCACCAAAAAAATGTCACTAGTCTATTCCCAAGTAGTGATCCATCGGCTTAAAGATTGTCCGTCCCTTTTGCAAGCTTAAAATTTGAAATCGTCTATCACGATCGTAAATTGAAGAAAGTGTGATTCAAGACCATTTCTAAGAATATAGCATGTTGAAGCTTTCTGTGTATGTAAAAATTTCGGCCGTTAAATTTCAAACTGACTTTTTTCGTACTACGAAAAAAGTAGTAGTCTTTGTTACAGTATCTATGTGGATATTATGCATGTGTGAAATCTTAATTTTATGAGTAATTACCAAACTTTGGAAATGATTCCTTTTATAGAACAATTTTTTTCATAAAGCGTTTCATGATTTAATAAACAGATTAATCAATAAAGCAGATATTTCAACACAAACTGCTAAGAGCCTGAGGTAAAGACTATTAATCAGACGTTGTTTACGTGCATTATTTGAATTTTACACTACGTATCAGTTTGAAATTATGAATATACAGCTTGCTAACATTTCTCTATGTGTTTTGCCAATGTTATGATGGTTTTGTGGTGATCTGAAAAAGGGACGGGCTGTCTTTAAGTAGTGATCCACCATGTTTCATGAGAATTGCAATTTTGAATTTGGTTTTATGGCGAAAAATATGAAGTTTGGGGCAGTTTTTAACCAATTTTGGCGAAGTTCATTGACCTTTGACCTCTGAACTTTCAGGAATTTTATCACAAATGTCACCAGTCTATTCCCAAGTAGTGATTTATCTATGTTACATGTTTCATGAAAATTGCATCCTTGGATTTGGATTTATTGGGAAAATATATAGCTTGGGGCAGTTTTAAAGCCAATTTTGGCAAAGTTCATTGACCTTTGACCTCTGAACTTAAAGGAATTTAATAAAAAAATGTCACCAGTTTATTCCCGAGTAGTAATCCATCATTGTACCATGTTTCATGAGAATTGTATCCTTGGATTTGGCTTTAATGTGAAAAAGGTCAATTTTGGGCAATTTTTCACAAAGTTCATTGACCTTTGACCTCAATCAGAATTGACCCATACTTTACACACTTCATTGGTTTCATGCAATACACACATGTACCAAGTTTGAAGCAAATCTGGTTAGCGGTTCTCAAGATATTGCCTAAACGGATTCGGGACGGACGTACGGACGGACAACCCGAAAACATAATGCCTCCGGCCACTTCGTGGCGGAGGCATAAAAATGGAGAAACAGATTGGCAAAAGTTGGGAAAAAATCAGACATCTCATAAGGCAGTTATTTGGGTTAAAACTCTTAATCACATGCCCTGTAAGCTTGATCTCTAAATGGAAGGAAGGCAATTGATATTCTTAGTATTACCTTGTTTACGAATGGTATGCTAGAACAATGACAAGTCCATACAATATACCATTTCAGACCGATGGAGTTGCCCATGAAGGTAAGTTATCAGGAATCAGTGCCAGTAATCATGATTTTCCACAACTTCACAACTTCTTAATACACTGTACAGTGTATATCTGATTATTCTTAAACTTTTACCAATGATTTGATTTGTTTGTTTGAATTTGGATTCAAATTCAGGGTTTCATTCCTTTGATTATCAGAACAATTTGTATGATATGGATTAAATTTCTGATTCATGTTATTCCCTTAAGAGTTTTCATCAGAACAGCTACCAGTACACAATAAAAACACAAAACCAACAAGCTGCTCAAGTGGAATGGCCATACAATTAATTCATGATAATAATAGTGAAGATAGCAAAGTTGGTGAAATTTAAGCTTTTCAAAATAGCAATGGATTTCATTTAAGAGAAAATGTCATCTGGAAGCCAAATTTTAAGTTGAACCTCTCAAATTACTTTTCTTTCTAAATGTTCACAACAGCTATACTGCATTATACATATGATTAAGTATTGGCAGAAAGAATTGTCTTGCGGTGTGATAAAGATACTCTCTTATTCATTCTGTGTGGAATACTGTCAAGATTATTTCTGCCAATATGTACAGCCCTCCAACAGCTCTTCGAAACAAATCAGGTTTGGAAATAAATCATATGCTCTAAGCACCATTAAATACCTTTCTAGTGTCTTCTCCAGGAGGTCTAAAAATTCCTTGGCAAACACTGTAAGAAAAAGAAGAGTGGTACAGAAAACAAGAACACTAGAAGTAAAATATATTTGCAGTATTAGAAGCTCAATGTAAATTAAATACATATAGAATATATTTTTTCATCACTCAATCGAGTCAAGATATCAAGTCAATAAACCATTTTGTAGTTTCAAAATGCACAATAACAGATCACTGTATCAACAATTGACCAATCTGCATTTGTACCATTTGTGAAATAAGATATAAATCAGAGCTCAACTGCAACAATTTAAATTCATATAGTAAAAATGGGATGTATGCTTTCAATGAGAAGGCAGTAAATAATTTTTCAGCAATTAAACAAAATGAGGTAAGTTGTACATGCTACATTTCAGGATTTATAATTCAATAATTTTACACAAATCATGTCAATATAATTTCATAAAAAATAATTTGGAATAATATTTTTTTATGTTATCCTAAGATAAAGCAATAAACAATCTTGGATTGCCTTTGATGATACATTGTCTCACTTGTACATGAATCTACTGGGTATTCCTCCCTATTCAAGACAGAATGATGCTTGAAGCTTTATAATTGAATGTCTGAGTTCAGAGGTCAACTTAAGTCTCCATCATCCCCCAGTGACCTCGTCACACTAGCTTGTTGTAGGTACGTAGAGATTAATTCAAACCCATACCATCCCAAACCCAAACCCATACCATTTAAGCAGATTGACCATATTCACTGTAAAACAGGATGTGAAGTGTGTGTTCCCTAGGTCAACTTTAATCCTAGAGGATTAACTGGCAGTAAATAGAAATTCTGCACAATGGCTCAGGGTTAGTGACAAAGGATGAGTCATGGATTAATACCTAAGCCTCAACAAAATGATCTTTCACAGAGGACTACTGGCTGTACCTCTATCAATTTCTAAGTCAATGGCAGAAGATGCCGTAGTGCTGTAATAATGAGCAACGATGGGAGAGTTTCACTTTGCCCTGATTCTTAAAGGTCCTCTCACCTTCTGTTAATACATACTGGTATAAGACATCACACAATCATCAACAGTTCAAACGTGGGTTGCACGGTCAATATATAAATGAATTCTACAGTGATGGTAGTTATATGCCAGCCCTGGATAAAAATATGAAACATTGCTGATTTACCGATATTGTCCGGCAGACCTACGTTGAAGCTGTGACTGAAGGCCATGTGATTGAACAGCTCCGCCCGGTTACCCGTGAAGGTCTCGCGACAGAAGAGGCAGGACCGTGAGAGCATGACATCATCCCGTTCCGCCTGCTGCACCTTCAGAACAGCATCCAGACGTTTGCGCTGCAGATACTCCCTGATCTGGCAATCTGACGCTATAGTCGAGTCTAGTGTGTAGTAATTGCCTAGTTGATATACAAAGAAAATAATTATTAAACCTTCTTAGGACCAATGTGAGGTACAGGAATAGACCTTTGATGTACAGCATAGTGAGCACAGAACCCATGGTATCAAGATGGTTAAAAATAGTACCGGTAAAAACAATCTCTAACTTTTCAGAGTAATTACAAGAGCTCGCAAAGAACAAAATATAAAATATGCCCAATTGACTGGTTGATATACAAACTATGATTGAGTTAACTGAGTATGATATAAGAGCATTTTTAAACAGGACAATTCATTTATGCCCCTGCACAAACAATGTTAAGGGTATTTTCAGAGTAATGACAGGTGAAAAAGTGACTGGTAATAATTGTGGATTATACAATTATCTTCTCAAAAGAAACCTCCTGTATTTGAAAGAGGCATTTCAATTTTGAAATTAAAATTTGAAACATTCTCACTGTCCACATTATGTGATAAAATTATATTCAAATGGTAGTGGAATAACATAATTTCCGAACAAAATCACCTCATTGACATACTTACCGTAATTGCATAAACAAAACTAAAATCTAACTGTGCATGTCACAAATGCTGTACTCTATTATTTACAAGTATGAGTTTTTGAGTGGTGATTTGAGAATGGCACATAAAATGTAAGGCTACAATTTATCTTAAAATACCACTACAAACATTTTGTTAATAACTACCTTGTATTCTGCATATGCCCTTGTAATTCTCCTGTATAAAACATTTCCTCCAGTATTCAACATATCTGTAAGATGATAAGAAAAAATGGGAACATGTGTTACTAAAATATCACACAAACATTGATCTCATATTCTCAGCGCACTTCCTCAGGTAATCCAAGTGTGTCCTTCATGTTAATCTAACAACCTACCGTATGCAGTTTTTAAAGATCTAGTCTCAAGAATCAAATTAGGTTTTTGCATTAACATTATGATTTGCTATGAGAAACAAGAACCATCTCTGAGTAATGATAAATAAAATGACAAATAAAATCCAAGAGAAATAGAAGGATAATCTCAGTGAGGTGGAAAACCCAAGAGAAATGAAAGAGAGAGCGAGAGAGAGAGAGAGAGAGAGAGAATAAATTACTGGGATTTTCTCATACACAGAGAGATAGATCACTTTGACTCAAATCATGATTAATTCAATGTTTGTTGCTACCTATCTTACAAAAACCATGTACGCATTATCACCTATATCAGCTAAATTTCACTTCATTACATTACAAGAAGACATCTGTACAATATATCTGAAGTTTGCAAAAATCACCGCATAAGAAAACAAATAATTTACAGGTATTTTGACAACACCTCAAAATTAATAAGCAACAATAAGATAACAAATACAAAGTAAATCAATATTTTGACAACATACACTTCAAAATCACTAAGCAACCATTTTTATGAACAGTATTATGAGGACGATGGACCAGGGAAGGGACCTATATCTCCCTCTCCCTACTTAACAATGATACAAGGAGCTGTCATACTTGGTAAGGTCACAGATGAGCTCAGGGTTTTGGATGATCAAGTGATGATCTGCTGAGAGATGTTCATGGAAGGCTGATGCACTAGCAGGCAGCTCGAACCTCTCCTCACACAGAACGCATTGCACAGGTCTGTCACCGATGGACCCTCCCACTCCTAGGGATGGCTCGTAGTTGTCAGCATCATCAATCAAGGGATGAGTTTTCTTCTTCACATCAGGAAAGTGGAGTGTTTCTATTACAGTGTCAGTGGAGCTTGGAGATGAAGCCGAAGATGCCATGGTGCATCAAAATTTAAACACCTAAATTATTAAAAAAATGATGAAATTACATTTCACAATATAGTGCAGAAATTAAGTTTCTGGCTGTCCACCCAGATGAATAATTCAAACAATCTAAGATAACTGTTAGTAATTCTTTATTTTTCCGCCACTGCTACGTCTACTGTCTACCACTTGACTGGATTGACGGCATCTGACTGCTAGCTGCTTTGGCTATGTGCAGGTGTGGGCCATGGGTTCACAAACTTCACACTATGAATGACCCAAATAATAGCTTATATGATTTATTTCTATTCAACTGCAATAACCTTGAGAGATAGGAGGAATAATATTTGGTGACTATTCTGTATTCATTGTTCAATCACACGTTATTTACCACTTCCACAAGCTGCTATAGGCACATCATCAAATACAAGGCATGGGACTACGAGTTTTCATAGTCGTTTTCATAGTCGTGTAGTTGGATAGGGGCTACACAATAATGTTGTATACAATTTTGTAATTTGTTTTAAGCTTACGTCTTAACTACAAATAAATGCGTTAAACTTACATTTCTCCTAAATTTTCATCAGACATCCATTCAGATCAAAGGAGACTCTAAACTCTCGATCACAGTTCACACACGGCACACAGACGGCTCGCCTCCCAAAATATTGTAGTCGTAGTTCAGTCGTTAGGCAAAAATTAGTATCTTTATTCTAGGTTGGAGGCTAGTACTGGTAGTCCATCACGATCACACTGAGACATGTAAACGCATACACGTGTCAGTATGACAGACAAGGAAAATGATGCTCTGAAAATCAGTTGGCTTGAAGCTCTATGGACAAAAGTCAGACATATGCCTTGGCTGTTATAAGGAAGTTGTGATTTGTTATTCATTTTTTTTTTAAATATAAATTTTACTCTTTTTTTTTTTAATAAGGGGGGGGGGGGGGGGGGGGTCATGATTAGACCTACGCCTAAGTAGTAGCACATGATTCCTTATCACCAACCTTCATGGGCAACTCGGTTTGTCCAAAGTCATTTGTGATGGAATTGTCATTATTCTTGCGTACCATTTACGTAAACAAGACCTACCCAGAGCATCACTTGCCTGCTTTTGATCTTGAGAGCAAACTTAGGCCGACACGGCTTTGAAACACAAAATAATTTCCTTATAACTTTGGGCCTCATGCCTATGTCGGATTTCTCTTTTAACTTTTAACTCTGTTTTGGAAAATGATTTAAGTCAATTTATAATATGAGTATAATCTCTATTTAGAGAGAGGTATAGAGATAGAGATAGAGAGAGAGAGAGAGAGAGAGAGAGAGAGAGAGAGAGAGAGAGAGAGAGAGAGAGAGGTGATGAACAATCCTACAATACAAGAAATGACATGATGAGTTCTTGACGAAATGATAGAACAAAAAAAAGTGAGAAAGAAAAGGGACGTAAAAATACACAGAATGAAAAAGAAGTGTGAAGAAAGAAGAAAGATAAAACATAAATCTAGTTATGGGATCATTTTTAGAAAATCAAAACTTTTTAGTCAGGTAGCAAAGATAGCTAGACGGCGCCGCAAGGGGCGCTTGACGAAAATTCGCGAAAGAGTTGAGGATCGACAGTAACTTTTTACGTGCTTGCTAGCTAGCGCTATTCATGCATTATTGTGATCCTTAGTTCCGCAAACGTCCTGTGTACTGTGTATTATATGGGAGGTGATATGATATTGTAGACGATCAGCTTTTATTTCCGCTTTTACATATTGCGGGTGACATAGATTCTTAATGGCAATGAGTTAGTTTGGCATAATGTGGAAACCTGTGACAGACGAAGGAAGGAGGAGCGGAGTTGGTAAGATGATGTTTATGTTTTAGACCCTCGTCTCCGAAATTGGTGTGTGAGTGAATAAGCTGGCGCATATCGCACACCCCGGGTAGTTCACCCGAAATGTAGGTGCCGTGCTGGCATTGCAATCACAGTTGTGCGAAGTGGGTGACAGATGCCTGTAACGTTATATGCTGAGATTTGTATGAAAGAGCCTCTATTTGCATATTTCTCGTTCAAAACTTGTTTGGTTAAGTGGTCTACAATCCCTTTTACCCATCAACAACAAGAACCCCATTAATAACAGCCGTGGCAGAGTGCGATAGAAGTGATCTAGAACTTGTAGAAGTCACTTTTTAGTTTATTTAATGAATACGTACCTTTACGGTTCTTGTATTGCAAGGCATTATGGGACGGAATTCTAGTACGCGAGCATTCAGTGAGCGCTGCGGTTATTGACTACAATGTAATTTTCATGTTACAGATTTGTTACGTGGATCGGTTCCGACGTGATAATTTTCAGTAAATCTGAATTGTATTTTTACGATGAGAACTCCTGATTCGTATTATTGTATCAAAATAATGATTTATAAAGGGTTTGTTGAGAAAATAATAAGCAAAGAGAGGGACCTTCGAGACGTATGGTAGTCCCATATGTGCAAAGATGTGTGTGCTGTGATGTGATGTGTGAAATTAAATCACTAAATAAAAAGTACAATAATACGAATCAAAGTTCTTATCGTTAAAATATGATTAAGATTTACTGAAAGTAATCACGTTGGACCCGATCCACATAAGAAATTTGTAACATGAATTTAATAATATTTAACTTCGCGCTCGGCGCGGCTAGCGTCATGAGCGTTGTAAACAATACGATCGCAGCGATCGCTGAACGCTCGCGTACTAGAATTCCGTCCCATCATGCATTGCGATGCAAGAACCGTAAAGGCACGTATTAAACAGCAAAATGAGAGTTTAGGTTAGGGCCAGGCTTTAATTATTCAATCAGATTTCAAAACATTAACAAGATGTAAAAGCTGCCACATGTGCACATGTTCAAAATTGCTACATTTGCAGTGTCACACGCATGTCTAGCGCTGAAGTGCATTAGTGTCAAAATGTGCGTGTATGCAGGATGCAAGTCCCATTCATACTGAGAGAAACGATGCTTCTGTTATGAGTCTTAAGTGGCCCACCTTTCATGATAAAAAGGGTTTATATTGCAATGTATAATTTTGTCTCTCAGAAGGGGGGAGGGGGTCTTAGCTATGTGTGGACCATTTTCTATTCAGACTGTTTTTTTAATACCTAAGTTGGCCAGGTGATAGAACAGGAAAAAACAGGGATAACTCCATTATGCATGCAGTGCCAGGCCATACAATTTGGGGCTTGGATTTCAAGTCTGAACAAAAATAAAAAATAGTCTGGGGCAAGGAAAAGTGGTGCTAAGATCACAAGGCAGAAACGCAATAGAGATATAAGCTAATGCATGACAAGTAAACAAGCTCAATCCATCTTACTCACTGCTAAACAGCACCTATGCAGGACAGGCACTCATAAATATTCATTTTTATAAGCTACATGTATCACGAAAATCCTGGGCTACATGTAGCTATTTTTGATGTGAACGTCGTGGATTTCCTCAGCCAGGTTTTGGCAAATAGTACAGGCCTAAGAATGCCAGTGTAAAAAGCCTCACAAAAACAGTAAGGGGTTAAGGAAAGTACAGGGTTAAGAAAACCCAATTTAAAAAATGTACTTCTAAATGCACCCTAAAGCTAATGACCTTGTGTATGACACATTAAAAGTCCAAGAGTCCAATTTGAAATGGGTAGACATACAATTGCTTGGTTAATACAATATACATATATTTTAGGATAGCAAGGATTTAAATTGCAAACTGCACTTTGAGTCTTTAAAGGTGATATTCATAGAAAATCCCTAAATATGAAGATATTCATCTATAGAAAGCTTATACATGTAAGCCATACAGTGAGCTTGGATGACATTCAAACAATATATCACTTCCGAAAAAGCGAAATTAGGGTGAAAACAATCACCCTATTCTCTGGGACAAATTTGCCCTACTGTCATGCGAAACGGCCTTTAG
Organism: Arbacia lixula; assembly: GCA_963669155.1. Taxonomy (NCBI): domain Eukaryota; kingdom Metazoa; phylum Echinodermata; class Echinoidea; order Arbacioida; family Arbaciidae; genus Arbacia; species Arbacia lixula. The sequence continues at coordinate 13,916,163 of OZ022576.1, read as the reverse complement.
GTTTGACGTAACAAAAGGGAGGCGTTATTGTGCATCACACATGCCATTTCGCAGCTTCTTTTCCGCCAGAAGCATCATGCATTATTACTGAAACTGTGATGGCAGTTGCTAGTGGATTAACAGGTGTGATACACAATGGTCATTGAGAACATTTGTGTGTAGATTGCAGTTAGTCTCTATAGCTGCGTAAAGCATATCCAGGCTGTGACGTACACACAAAGCCACTTTCCCTTAGGCGATTTTGTAGGTCAGGAGAGAGTCAATTTAGTGAAATTTGATTTTCATAAAACTCAAAACTGAACACTTTCATGGCATGTTAGCTGTATGAATTGCTTTAAAACTCATTCAATTGTGAAATAAACTATATTTATTTGATTTTATTTCCTAATAAAGGGAATATACTGTACTGGGAAGACAAAAAAACCTTCAAAAAGGTGATGGTGAGCAATCTTCTTGCCAATGGTCTTAAATTCATGTATTGTCCATTTTAGAAACTTGCTGAAAGTTATTTGCCCTCAAATAATCCACATTTGGAGTAATTAGTGATTATATCATATCCACAAATCCTCAAAATGTTCGAACATTGTGAGAAAGGTCTCATGCAAACACATTCACAAGGCATTTAAAATGTTGTTTATATTGAAATCTAATAAATGGCTCATGATACAGGACTAGCAGAGGACGGTAGAAACAAAAGACTGTAGAGCGCTGCGAAGCAGCGAAAGACCAACCACTCTCTTGTATTCGCACACAAAAAGCATAGTACGCCATGGGGTGATACCGCCGCCATTCGAGGAAGCAGAGCAGCCCGCTGGCTGCATGGCCACATGCACTACGTGTATACTATTTTTGACAAAATAACCAAAAAATGACAGGTGAATCCAGGAATATTTTTAAAAATGTATGCTACCATATCTAAACTGATCTCCGCACACTCACTTTCTATCTTTTCCCATTTTGCTATCACACATCCAGAGCTGTACTTATATATACCTGCAATTTAGTAAAAAACAGACGGCATATTGATATTTGCTTGCATCCTGTTTTCTTTTCTTTTTCTTAAAGAAAACATATGTGTATATTATGAATATGATTTGACAATTTATTATGTATTTCTCGTACCTCAAAAGTGGTAGTTAAAAATAAAAAATAAACTTTAAATTTTAAACTTCAAACTTCATGCGGGAAATTGGTTCCTCAAATGGCACCCATGTCGTACTACGGCTTTTTCGGAGAGTGGTTGGTCTTGCACTGCTTCGCAGCGCTTTAAGGTCTTTGGTAGAAACGAACATACAGACAGTCCACACACACATTTGACTGCTCAATGTTGGCTGTGCAGAGCTATTCAATGGGAGGGATTTTCCCTGTGAACATTCTTTGGTGTAGACCACTATACATGTACAACAATGAAATGGTATTGACAAAGATATTCTAAGGACAGATGAATCTTAGAAACCTTTGTGTCTGTTCAAATGTGTCAGTTTGTTCAAATATTTCTTCTTTCCACATTTCAAGAAGTGAGGCTAAATGACATAATTTTCATAATGACTGCAGTGTAAAATGGCACATTTATTGGCAACAAATAAACACTACACATTACATGATAGTACAACTGTTCGGTAATTATGTGTGGCTGAATTATTACATGATAATTTACCAATCTATAGGGGTGAAAAAATGAAGAAAAGGAAAATAAAGGAATGAAAAAATGAATTGATATATTTAAAGTTTTGATATTACATTTACAAAATACTGTAAAGCATGGAGTGATTGATATGAACCTGAAATATTAAACATATGGGTCTTCATTGCATAGGTCTATGCTTGCAGGCATGTTGTAGAGTGGGATAGCATGAGGAGACCAGTGAGCACTGAGGTGAATTCTGCATTTGAAAACAAACACTTATTGTGTAAACAGAGCAAAGGTTTGCTACAATGCCAGTCAAAATTGGATTGACTTTAAACGTGTGGTTAGAACTACATGTAGATATAGTTGTGCAGCTCAAGGCTGTTCCCAGAGGGGACACTGAAGGAAGCAAACTCATTTTTATTTTGTAATCCTGGATGCAAAAAGGGGAAGAAACAGGAAGAAGGCTAATACAAATTGTGATTAGGTGCAATACATGGGCATTGTGGCAGCAGAACTTGCAGAGACAAACAATGCCCTAAAGATAGATAGATTACAACTTGAATCCAGCTGAAATTTGCACATCATAAAGTCAAAGGATTTAATTTTGTTATCAGCATGTTTTGTGGTATTTCATCAATCATTATTCTTGTAATAGTCCATGGAATATTTCATTCTAAGATTTTCACTTGTGGGCAAATGAGGACTTCAGAATGTGTGTGTATCAGATAAATGATTCAGGACACAACAATGACCATTGTGTATGGCACCTGTCAGTAATTCCACTGGCAACTGTCATTACAGTTGCATTGATAATTCATGAAGCTGGAGCAGAAAAGACCTTGTGGATATACAATGACTTTATTTGTGTTCTGAATTGATTATATGATACACACAAATTTGATGTCTTAAATTGTCCTAAAGTAAAATCTCATGAAATATTCCAAGGATTATTAAACAAATGATAATTTATAAAATGTCATGAAACCTAAAAAAAAATGGACATCGTTTGATTTTATGATGTCACCTTGATTCAAGTTGTAACTTATTTTGAATTATTTAAATTAATTTTCAGTAATATCAAAAGTGTTTTTTTTTTAACATGTTCATGTAGTACTTCTCGCCTGTCATTGCATTCAAAGTGCACACATACACACTCCAGAGTGTACATGCAAATTCATTCTATTGACTCTGTGTGTTTCCATGGTGATGCAGCTTTATGAGAAACTTTAAGGACATTGCAAGGAACTTGGCATGCAAGCATCTCTCAATCTATAGCTTTCCCACTTGCCAACATGTAGTGAGCATACCAGTACCCATCGTAGTGAGCAAAGGCTATACTAAATCTGCACAATTTCTGTTTATCAGTGTGCTGAGAAGAATATATTGCTTCCATTTTCATTTATTTCTATTGATACAATCCAATATCAGATGGTCTATGAAAAAACATAGTTTTAATTTTAATTTGAATATTACAAAACAACATGTGAATACAACACTGTCCATAATTTAACAAAATGTTCAAAATTAGATCAGGACAAATTCACATATATGTGTATATGAGTACATGAAGTTGTAACTTCTACATTAGACTGATGAATAGGTAAAGGCACTGTACAGGCAATTGTTTGATATACTATAGCTCTTAGAAGTTAGCAATTACTGTATTTACATAATTAAAGTACTTCCTTCTCAGTTTTTTTTTCAGGGGATGTACCTTGGATCTAATATTGAATAGTTTATGTTATCTCATACTATTGAGTTCCAGTTTGGTAGCATTCCACATCTGTAACCAACTTCATATTCATATAACCTTACTAAGCTTAGTTAGTTGCTAATGTCCATTCGGCTGCATGCATTTTATCGTAACTAACTACCTGTACATGTAATTGGGATTCAGTTTCACTTGGTGGAGTTTAGTTGGAATCTATTAAACTGCATTCATATTAAAGACCAAATATGATGCGAGCCTACCTCTTGAGGCACATGTAAACTACTTTTATGCAAGGAGTCCCGGGCTAGTTCAATCTGAGTTAGTTTTTAAGCGAGACAGCGTATTCACACTGAGCTGCCTCTCGTATCTGAATCGGGGGTTGACATATCGCGGGTCTGACGCACGACACATCCTCAATGTGAATGTGGTAATAGATGTTGCTACTCGGACAAGCTTTGGGGTTACCATTAGTAATGTGCTGTTTGAAAGACATGCATAACATTTTCATATGTAACAAAAATGGTCTATTCACAAAGGAGTTCTAGAGTTAGACCATAGTTCAAGCAAATTTTGTGGTATATGAGCAGATATTTGATTTAGTATGTACACTTCAAACAGGTCGAATAATACAAGTGTGCTTTTTGAGCAGGGTGCTAAATTCACACTAGTTCCTATGGTTTAGACCATGGTTTAATCAAATGAATTGTACAGTATTAGGTTTGTAGATCCAATACGTCTTTTGTCGACATTTCAGTTCCAAACTGAACATTTGCATACATGTACATGTACGTACACACACAGACATTTCCTTTCTTTTTTTTTTCTGGTAGATTTTAGTCATAGTTTAGTCAGCATATTTACAGTACGCAATAGTGATTGTGTGGGACTTGAGAGGGGGTGTATACCATTTAACATGATTCACCAAAACATTTGCCACTACCATCAGTTCATCTGCAAGGAGAGTTTTTGTTTGGGGAACAACAATATTGGATTTGGGTCTCATTGTGCAAGTGCAAAGTTCATGAGTGAACGGAGATATATGAAACATATGTGCTCGGTGTGTTTGATATGATGAGGTTTATCAATCTTACTATGTATTCTAGTTAGTATGTACCCCAATAGGACATTTTATGACATTTAGGTATGTAGTAATTACAACACATTGTATATAACAGTTTGGACTATGGTTAGGATTATGCTCTCTAACGTCTCTTTTACATTTCTTTGAACATTAACCACAAGTTTTCCCCTTTTGAAATGGTCTTTTCTGCATATTTTATATACCATACACAGAGTTTGTCTGGTTATATCTATCCTCATTTATCATATCAGGCCATGTTTAACTTATTAATTTTGATTTTTTTTCCTCTTATGTTTTGGCAGCTAAGTGGAATTATGACAGCAAACTTGAAAATGGATTGCCACTTACGATCGGAGATACTGTCTGCATATTGGAGGAAAATGAGTCAGGTAACATATTTGTCAAATTATTTATTTTTGCTGGAGCTTGCATCATCCAATGACCAGAGAGAATATTTGTACATTGGAATGACTGAAAGTAGGTAATTGTTATGAACAAAAGATAGGTACAGTGTCCACTTATTGTACTATGTATCATGGGATATGGAGTAACTGCACTCCAAACATACAATTACACAAACACAAAGTTAAATGAGATGTCAAGGCTAAGATTAGTTGATACATGTATTTTCTCATTTTGATTGAAATAAAAACAAAGTGGCATTTGATAAAACGTATCATTTGTTTTTGTTGAGTATGCTCTTTGAAGTATTTGTGTTGAACATGGAGACATGCCTTTGACAAATGATACAATTGCAGTCCGAGTCGCGCCATTTATATTCAAAGGAAGTTCCTACTTAAATGAAATGGACTGATACTAATGTGTCTTAAAGGTATGGGGTAGAAGCTGTAAAGACTACTAGACCTGGGCTCTGTAACATGAAGGTTTGCGATCAATCACAAAATGGCAATGGCCAATCAACACCATTGTTTCATGCGCTTTTTGTTGTATAGACTGACCAGTAAGCAATCAGAATTCGTCTTTCAAATTTAACGTTTATGTTACGGGGCCCTGTAATTAATATAGTGCCATTCTACCATAACCACGGGTCAAACTTAGAATACCAGGAAGGAATGTCAAAATGATAAAAAAAATTTCAAATTAACCAAAGTCCGGACCCAAGACTTCATAGCAGAACCATTCTGCCACAATTATGGGCTGTAAAGCCTTGATTTTATTTATTTATGATCAGTCAGTTTTTTTTTACCTAATAATGAATATTTCATAGAATAATGAGTGCTCCAATAATTTGTTTCACACAGGTTGGTACAGAGGGTACTATACAAAGAAGCCCGACATGAAGGTAAGTAGACTCAAGTTCAACAATAGTGCTATTAAAAAAAGAGGGCTATTGTAGAAGGCATTTCATTGTAAAGCCATTTTTTGTTAAATGGCCATTCACATGGGTAATAAAGTTATATTATTTGAGCTTAAAAGGTGGGTCTCTGATACAATATCAAAATTGCAAAATTAGTGGGTGGACTATTTTTTAAAATTCCTGTGTTGTCTGTGTCCTGCCTGAAAGTTATCTTTAGGTAAAACTGGTGTATTACAAATGATTAAAATGGTCATTTGTATTCTCATTGTCATCATTATTTACAATTGGAATGTTGTTGAAGAAAGTACATACATCTGTATGTGTAGTGTTTATTGATAAGGTCCACCTAGCCGTCACTGCGATATTCAAAACAAGAAGCGGTGTAAACATCCAAATCAAAATATTTTGAGATTTTAACATGTTTTTAGCATAAAAGATGATAAAATCTTAATGAGGATTAAGGATAGTTTGAAGAGTTAATGTTAATAACTGCTTGCAAGCAGTGACACATGCTCATAGGAGTAGTACTGCCAACTAAGCTAACCATGCCAAATAAAGCGAGCAGATGATCAGTAATGGAGGGGCTTCTGTGGGTCGTTGAGGGGCTACTGCGGGTCATTGAGGGGTGGATTGTATAACTTCGGCTGGCAGAGAGGAACTTTGATCAATAAAAATCAACTTAACCCCCAAAACAAAGCGATATAAAATTCTTTTGAGCAGAAATCAGAGAAGCAGTGAAATTCTAAGGATATTTGCCAAATTAATGGAAACTATGAATCCTGTGAGGCTCCTGTGCGCGATCATACTGTACATACAAACTAGCATGGTTAATGGGCATTGTTGTGCGGTCATATTCCAGTACAAGTTTACAATGTGTGTTATGTAGAGTGAGTCACTGGGAGGGGAAAGGAGGGGGGAGAGAGAAGGGAAAGGGGGAAGGTTGCCATTCATAGTAGTAAACTAATGAAACAGGGTCACGTAACATGCTGTGATATCATCAACTGTTTCAGGGAAAAGAAGCCTTTTCTTGAGTTGAGTCTGTAGTGTATGAATGTAGTAGGTAGCACTGCTGCATACTTTTTACAAATTTTACTTTTAAGATTTTGTAGATTGTTTTCTTCTGGTCGTGTTTTGATTGTATTTGATTTGCATGCACAATGAACAGAACTTCAAGTCATTGAAATTGACTGAAGGGTTGGGGTGGGGGTGGGGGTGATCTCACCACATTTTATTAGTAAGATACTCTTTATACAATACATATAAGTGACTTCAGTAGATACAAAATAAGAAGGAAGGGTGGCAGAGAATTCTTATACAGTAATTGCATCAGAATGAAGCTGACAAAACTAGCGATTTTCTGATCCGCAAAATAAGCCTGAAGTTCATATAGCATCTTTATCAGTCTGAAACAAGGAATGAATGTGCTAGTTTGCCACTTTTTGGCAACAGCAGACCTTAGATGTACTTAAATGCAAGGAAAGAATGATGAATGGCTAGCTAGATAGACAATATAGATAGGTAGAAGACTTCTACAGATAGGTGATTAAAGAGATGGATATGGGGGTATGGCTGGGGCGTGTGTGAGGATTAGCAGAATGAGAAGAGGGTGCATAGGGAGATTGAGCAGGAGGGAGAAGGTTGATTAGATATCATAAATCAGTTGTTATGATATGGATTCATGGATGTATGTACAGGAAAGTGTGAACACAATATCCATGCTAGTTGCATTGGCAATGTGCATCATCTCACTGGAAAGTGTGAACGCGATGTCCATGCAAGTCACTGGCAATGCGCTTCATGCATATAAACACATGTATGCATGTCACAGGCAAGCAATCACATGTGTTACAACCAAGGACGTTTACCCCCCCCTTAACAGCGAGAGTGAAGGGAAACTTCCTGTTCCATTCATTGCTCTGATAAGTTAGTGTCACTTCCCATTCCCGCGACTGACTCAAGGGGTTGGTTTCTCAAAACGACGACAACTCTTTCCCTTGGCCTGGAATAGAATGTACAATGTATGCCAGGTATATCGGAGTTCAAAACCTGCATTACATGATATGCAGTTGCCATGTCTTGGTGAATAGGCGCTAAATGCTATGCTTTTGCTATGCACCAAACTCGGATCATATAACATGAGATCGAAGCCAAGACAGCACCTGCCGACTTAGAGCCGAGTTTAGAACTGCAATCTTTTTGAGAAACTCACTTAAGAAATCTACTCTCTGCACTCTTCTTTCAAACTAGACTTCGACTAACGACCCATACCTAGATTGATCCTTACCGAGAAAGTTCAAATTCCCCTGGCATTCGTACAGCACTAGAGGGGATGACTCGGCATGAGTAAATGCGTGGTTTGTGATGAATTGAATCCTGAACGAATCTAAACATAATGCACAATGCAGGGAGAATGCAATCAGAACTGAACTTCCTCATATTCATACATACTGTACATGTAGCACTAGTGCATATATACATGTGTGCATGAATACATAGTGTAGCCTCATTGAGAGGGTGGAATACATAATGGTATGGGGACATGTCGATGCATTATTTAGTCTCCCCGTGTAGGCAGTGTTCAACGCATACAGTATAGTCCATATAAACGAGAGGAGAAAACAGTGAAATCGGACTAGATACAGTATAGTCCATATAAATGAGAGGAAAGAACAGTGAAATCGGACTAGATACAGTATAGTTGATATAAATGAGAGGAGAGAACAGTGAAATCAGACTAGATACAGTATAGTTGATATAAATGAGAGGAGAGAACAGTGAAATCGGACTAGATACAGTATAGTCCATATAAATGAGAAGAGAGAACAGAGAAATCAGACTAGATACAGTATAGTCCATATAAATGAGAGAACAGTGAAATCAGACTAGATACAGTATAGTTGATATAAATGAGAGGAGAAAACAGTGAAATCAGACTAGATACAGTGTAGTTGATATAAATGAGAGGAGAGAACAGTGAAATCAGACTAGATACAGTATAGTTGATATAAATGAGAAGAGAGAACAGTGAAATCAGACTAGATACAGTATAGTTGATATAAATGAGAGGAGAGAACAGTGAAATCGGACTAGGTACAGTATAGTCCATATAAATGAGAGGAGAGAACAGTGAAATCAGACTAGATACAGTATAGTTGATATAAATGAGAGAAGAGAACAGTGAAATCGGACTAGATATAGTATAGTTGATATAAATGAGAGGAGAGAACAGTGAAATCGGACTAGGTACAGTATAGTCCATATAAATGAGAGAACAGTGAAATCAGACTAGATACAGTATAGTCCATATAAATGAGAGGAAAGAACAGTGAAATCGGACTAGATACAGTATAGTCCATATAAATGAGAGAACAGTGAAATCGGACTAGATACAGTATAGTCCATATAAATGAGAAGAGAGAACAGAGAAATCAGACTAGATACAGTATAGTCCATATAAATGAGAGAACAGTGAAATCAGACTAGATACAGTATAGTTGATATAAATGAAAGGATAGAACAGTGAAATCAGACTAGATACAGTATAGTTGATATAAATGAGAGGAGAAAACAGTGAAATCAGACTAGATACAGTGTAGTTGATATAAATGAGAGGAGAGAACAGTGAAATCAGACTAGATACAGTATAGTTGATATAAATGAGAAGAGAGAACAGTGAAATCAGACTAGATACAGTATAGTTGATATAAATGAGAGGAGAGAACAGTGAAATCGGACTAGGTACAGTATAGTCCATATAAATGAGAGGAGAGAACAGTGAAATCAGACTAGATACAGTATAGTTGATATAAATGAGAGAAGAGAACAGTGAAATCGGACTAGATATAGTATAGTTGATATAAATGAGAGGAGAGAACAGTGAAATCGGACTAGGTACAGTATAGTCCATATAAATGAGAGGGGAGAACAGTGAAATCAGACTAGATACAGTATAGTTGATATAAATGAGAGAAGAGAACAGTGAAATCGGACTAGATATAGTATAGTTGATATAAATGAGAGGAGAGAACAGTGAAATCGGACTAGGTACAGTATAGTCCATATAAATGAGAGGAGAGAACAGTGAAATCAGACTAGATACAGTATAGTCCATATAAATGAGAGAACAGTGAAATCAGACTAGATACAGTATAGTCCATATAAATGAGAGAACAGTGAAATCAGACTAGATACAGTATAGTCCATATAAATGAGAGGAAAGAACAGTGAAATCGGACTAGGTACAGTATAGTCCATATAAATGAGAGAACAGTGAAATCAGACTAGATACAGTATAGTCCATATAAATGAGAGGAAAGAACAGTGAAATCGGACTAGATACAGTATAGTCCATATAAATGAGAGAACAGTGAAATCGGACTAGATACAGTATAGTTGATATAAATGAGAAGAGAGAACAGTGAAATCAGACTAGATACAGTATAGTTGATATAAATGAGAGGGGAGAACAGTGAAATCAGACTAGATACAGTATAGTTGATATAAATGAGAGAAGAGAACAGTGAAATCAGACTAGATATAGTATAGTTGATATAAATGAGAGGAGAGAACAGTGAAATCGGACTAGATATAGTATAGTTGATATAAATGAGAGGAGAGAACAGTGAAATCGGACTAGGTACAGTATAGTCCATATAAATGAGAGGAGAGAACAGTGAAATCAGACTAGATACAGTATAGTCCATATAAATGAGAGGAGAGAACAGTGAAATTGGACTAGATGCAGGGCTTGGGTTAAAGAGGAATTGTAATACTCCTAGGCTCATATTCACTACAATGGTTTAAATTTAAACAAAGGTAGACTGAGTGCTAAACATAGACTAACTTTATAGGGCACAAAATAAATCATAGATGCTAAAATCACTGATTTTCACCACAGAATCACAACATGGGTGATTTCAATTTTTTCACTGTAATTATTATGTTGACAGACTCGATGTAGCCATTCGGAGGACAAAATCTATTATATTAAATCAGTAATAATGTTTCATGTTGTTTTATATGTCGTTCCATGAATGTATTTGTTTATGTTAAACTTCTTGTCAGAATAAGGGCCCTAATCAACAATTCATTGGAATAAATAATTTATAACACTTCTTTCAGATTTTTTTTTTATTCAGCACTACAGGAAACGTTTGCTTATTGTGACAATTTCTATTTCATGGATATGTGTATTTGATAAGTTGCCTGAGAATGATGTATTAGGATACTGTGCACTTTTGTTGGGCATTGCGATAAGTTTTGGGAACAAAAATGAAAGGGCATAATTCATTACAAATTTTAAATACAGGGAAATCCTGTTATAACGAGGAAGTCGAGACTCACACTTTTTCCTCGCTATAGCCGATTGCTCGCTATACAAGTACATGATCAAAATATACCGAAACAAATGCATCTATAGGACTACACAAACAATAACAAATTAACCGCTAGTAGGTCTGTAATATTTTAATGGCTTTGCAAGCATTGTGAACTGAATTCATTAGCTGAAAATTCACTAAAATATCAGCCAGCACAGTTGAAAATGTAAATGATGACATTTCCAACGCCTCCGTTTACTGACAAATGAAGCAGCGGGAAGGCCCAGTTACCCGGCCGCGCCTGCTGGCATGAACGCGTGTCAGCAATAAATGATCATTGAACGCAATCTTCGTGCATGCGCGGCCGCGGTCGTACACGCGCGGTGTCACATGTGTTCAGAGGCTCTTTCCATGTGCATGCGTGACTGTGTTGATGGTTGGGCACGGGGGCGTGCAGTACCTATAGCTGTATAGAGATATGGCTCTGGCAGTACCACACGCACGTAATGTGGACCTATGCATGTGTGTGTGTGGATTCTTGCACGATGTGTGTGATCAGCGTTTAATGGCGCGAAGAAAATTGCCTGTGCTGTTGTTGCGTTTCCCTCGCTGGGTGGCGTGGCTGCAGGGAGTGCTCATAATAACGGAGTCACTTTCCTTTCTTTTTCTTTATTCTTGGGCTGGGAATTTGCCTTGCTATAGCAGAAATTTTGCTAGAGCCGATCTCGTTATATGAAAGCAGAATACACGGAGGTCTATGGAGGAAAAATCGGGACCCAAGAAATGTCCTCAAAGGGTTCTCGCTATACCCGTGCTCGTTATAACGGGGTTTCCCTGTATATTGTGTCAATGCCCAAATTGTGATGCAACTTGCTCTCAGGTTTCCTTAACTTTCCAATTTCCTCAAAGACATTTTCTTCACTGTGATTTATCATTACCAGTTCCTGATAACCCTTGATGTATGTTCAAAAATCTAATGAGACCATATTATTCATGTACTTTCACTGCAACTTTGTGATATTTGATAAAAAGTTTCATTTTTGCTTTCATCCGCAGGGGATATTCCCGGCATCAATGGTGCATATACATGAGGTCCCTGCAGGGTAAGTGGTGTCTGTTTACATTTTGTTGGTTGGAGGTCTAGAAATGCATGTTATACTTGTGACCCTTTCACATGAATCTGTGATGAAGTTACTTAACATGAATAGAATTCTCTACACTGTACATAAGGACAGTTTGCCGCATGATGCACCGTGCAGCCACAGTCAGAATTTGTTTGCAGTCTAGTGTAGTCTGGTCTAGTGGACTAGTTTATGAGAGTGGAAGGGGTTGTGACTGACAACAATATCTGGATGTCGCTGGAAGATGCATCATGGGACAACTTCCCCTGTATGATATGGAGAATTGATGGGTCCTAGAGAGCGGTGTCATTGGACCTATCCTTCAGCAGGTTTCTGGTAAACCATGGTGAACAATGCCACCCAAGCTACCCGTTTGCTGGTCCGAAATTGTTTAATGGGTTAATGCTGAGCACTCTCATTGAGTGTCACTCATTCCTCAGAGAGAGGCACTTTAATTCTGATATTCAAAATGAAGTTATCATCTGGTACAAAGTTGCGCATGAACGTGTAGCCTTCCACACAAGAATTGTGGAGAACCTGTCAAAAATGTATTTCGGAATGAAATGCTGAATTTCATTCTTGTGCTCAGCTGCTATGCTGTGAGGGGAGTTCTTAAATGCTATTTACTTATGGAAACTGTGGTAGCTACATAATTTTATCGCATAGACCTGCAAAAGGGCCATGCAACATGCTTCCTGTAATATCTGTGAATGTAATGTGTGCATAGTGAGTTGTTTGTACACAGCTCATGAAATCAAATTCACAGATCCTAATGTAGCTAACGTCACTCGTGCGCATTTGATGTACTGAGAAATGGCTCCTTTTTTTAAAGTGATGTGACTGTGCCATATCCAAATCACTTATTTTTCTGCTCTGATTCAAATCTAGTCATACTTTCAGGGCCTATGTGGCCTTTAATAACACAGTATTTACCAGTCCTTGGACACACACAAGTCACACACTGTGAATGGGCAAGGACGCAAAGCTTTGTATTAAACTATCACACACAATGTACAAAATGTGTGTAGCATACACAGGCGCCATGCATGCAATGTCCCAAACAAATGCTACTTGATTTAACAATGTTCACCTCCTGTGAAACAAAAGAACAAACATGTATACTTGTGTTACCAATTATTGTGGTTATCACCTGTAAATACACTACATGCACACACACTGAAATTGATTGCAATGTTGTTAATAATGCCAGGAAAGAACATCAGACAAATGGACAGAGTGTGTCACAAATCCAATGACTCATATTTGATAATGTGCAGTCAACCCCGACAGAGTTCTGGTTATGGTTTTCAAACATGTCTATTGTAGTTTGAATGCAATTTAACAAAATGTCTACATGTCTGCATTTCATAGGAAGGGTAGTATTTTGAATAACCTTATTCCCGATACAGTGAATTGTGGCTATTATGTGACAGGGTTGGAATATTTCTTTGTAAGATTTATTTATTTCCTGGTAAAATGTTCAAGAAAGAAATATGTATAAGTAGGAAGTATGTAAACATGTTTAAATAGTGATTGGAAATTGAGCTAAAGCTGCATGCTTTATAATTATGTTATATGCATGATAGACACAGGTTTAATGTCTTGACATATTTAACTCTTAACTTGCTGGGGGTTAAACCCCTCTGTGCCGGAGGTTTTCTGTATTTCAGTTTTCTCTATTACAGTTTGGTTGCAAATTTGCGACAGCGGCATGTTACCCCTTAGCAGCAGGTTAACAGTTAACAGTGTATATTGATAAAGTGGTCTGTCATATCAGTGTAGTCATGAGAGATAATGTGAAACCTACAACTACAGTGTAGCTGTATGAAATTGGAGTATAATCGAATCACTTCCGTATCTTACATATTGGATTAGTAAGAGCAATGGAAACCAAACTGTTTTAAAGGTATTGTGTCCCATTTGGAGGTAAAGAAATATGAAGTTGTGTTATGGAGAACAATGAACTGTTTAAGAACTTTCTTCAGAATGTACAGTAGAAACTGGAAAGTGATGTTTAATGGCTTCATAAGTACTTTTTTAATCACACATGTATTTTATGGCAAGTCATCTAAACAAACATAGTCTAGATCCTGCAGACCCTGGTTATTTACACTACAGCTCAAAGGAATTGGCATAGGGAAAGGGAAAGGGAAGAAAGGGAAGGAGCCCCAGTTTTAAACCGCGGTAAAGCATCATGTTTCATGCTGAACTGGACAAAATATACTGCTGTTTAAAACTGAGGCCCCTTCCCTTTCTTCCCTTTGCCTTTCCCTATGCCAATTTCTTTGAGCTGTAGTGTACACGATCACAAGGGCAAATGGATGGTACCATTGGTACGCTTTTACTTTTATTATGCATTTGAAAAACAAGGCTAAGTCTGATAGCAATAAATGTCCAAAGTAGTGAAATACCCAAATACCTAACCATGTTATACCTGAATGTACATTAAAATATAATGAATGCTAAAGAGGAACTGGTTATGACAAATGACAGTGAAGACAATATCTTTCAGGAAATTGTATATGTAACATACATAAAAATTTGGGACCACCGCACAATATGGCCTTCATAAATGCTCTTTGAAAAGACTACTCTAAAACTTACCAGTTGTTAGCTTTATCATTTGTCAGAGCAGACATGTTTGACTACATTGTATACAAACATATGGGGAGTAGTCTCTGTAATCAGACTCGTGACTGAGAAACAATACCAACAACTACAAGCTGTGGTCACATTGTGTGATAGTTTGCGTAGTTCACTTCCCAATGAGCACACAGGTATATGTAAACAGAATAAGATCTCATGGAAGACAAAAAATAAACTGCAGTCACATTATGCATGTGTTTGACATGTACATGACAGACCTTCAAACTAGCCCCCCCCCCCCTTCCCTCTGTAATAGGAGATACAGCGAGCAATATTTGCTGTGTGCCAGGGTCAGGCAGGAACAGAAACTGGAGTCATTGCTAGGGTGGAGGTTTCGACTGTACATAGTGTAACTCTTCCATAGCCACATCTGTGCTGCAGCTTCTATTTTGGTGGGACCAGTTTCCTTTTTAGTGGAACTGGTGACCTGTGTGCCGGGGAAGGCACACAGGTAGAAAGAATGAGATCTCACGGGGAAAACACATGTATAAGCTGCGGTCACATTGTAAGATACTTTGCGTACACATAGTTGATTTCTCGATCATCATACAGGTGAAAAGAATGAGTTCTCACTGGAAATAATATATAAGCTGTGGTCACATTGTGCGATATATTATGTAGTTAACTTGTTGAATACTTCCTGTAGTATGAAGTGTATGATCTTTAACACTGCCAGTAGTACCATTAAACCACACATACTTTTGACCATTCATTCTCCATAATGGTAGAAACCATTGACCCAATCTTACAGGGTTGTAGGATTGCATTACACATTTCCCATTTCAGTTTTAGCACAGCTAGGTCATACAACAACAAAAATCTTAGAAGTTTTACAGGAACAAAAAATATCGAAGTTGGTATGGGATATTTTGCAGGTAGGTTCTTGAGAACTTTGCAGTCAGGGGGTTATCGAAACTGCAAGGAAGCACAATGCAGAGAACTGAAAATAATGGATAAATATGCCTAGTGTGACTGCGGTTCACACAGTGAAGGCTTATATCAAGTAGAGTCAGGATTATTGTTACACTTCCTACCTGTAATTAGCTCAGCTGTTATACTGTACTAAGTCAATAATAGTATGTCAATAATAGCAAAGATGGTAGAAGTATTGTTTTGAGAGTGCCAGGTTACACTATTCCACAAGAGATCTTGAAGAAAAATCATCTTTAATAATGTATTTTGTTAATCATACAAAAGCATAGATTTTGAACTGTTAATAATATGAAACATACATGTGTACACTCTCAATATAGTTTGTGTTCACATGTACTTGTTCAAGGACGTTGCATTGTGAGTAAACAGCATTAATCATGTAGCCACTCTTAAGCGTAGTGTTCATGATGTTTGAGATTGATTTGTGGTGTTTTTTTATTGGCACGGGATATTAGTAACCTGGAAACCAATAAGGAAACACATCAATATCCCTGTTTCTCAGCAGACCAGATGCACTCCATGTTGTACATATCAATGGAGAGAGGCTTGAAGGGGATGTGAAGCTGCTTGCATCTTGAGAAAGAGAGAGAGAGAGAGAGAGAGAGGGAGAGAGAGAGAGAGAGAGATGGAGAGAGAGAGAGAGAGAGAGAGAGAGAGAGAGAGAGAGAGAGAGAGGGAGAGGAAACGGAGGGGGGGGGGGGGGGGGGATGGACAGAGGAGAGTGAGAGTGTATCAAATTTTGAGCATGAGAAAGACAAGACATTGAGCCCCCTTCACAGCTCAAAACATTGTAGTATGGTGTATGTACAGTACATGTTCTGGACATTTTTATCCTGAATTTCAATTTTAGCCCAGAATATGGGATCTATTTTTCTCTTTATTATCCTGTGACACTTTTTATTTGTGGGTGAGCAGAAGCCAACAAGGTACTGTTATGTAATGCCTGCCTCGTTGAATTGATTGAATTGACCTTCCAAATTGATACGCTGTATACTGTACGTTTAGTCCAGTCACTGTGTTTTTTTCTTCTTGTGGTCTCTTCTACTCCTTCTTCATTGCTCTTGCTCTCTTCTTATTCTCTTCCTTTCACCACTCTTTCTCTTCAATGTATGTTCTTCCTCTGATATTCTTATTTGTCCTTTAACTTTATTTCTGTTTCTTTCTGTCTTCTGTTATATTTCTTTTTCTTGTCTTTCAATCTCCCACTTTGTGATCTCTCTCTTTTTATCTCTCTTTCTTCTCTTTCTCTTTGACTTCCTCCAATACATGTATTCATTAATTCCATCTCTTTCTCTCTTTCTATATTATCCTCTTTCTCTCTTCCCATCTCTCTCATTTTATCTTCTCTCTTTTCTACCCTTTCTCTGATACATTAATTTAATCTTTCTTTCTTTCTTCCTCTCTCCCTTCCTCTCCCACCCTCCCTATCCTCTCACCCTTCCTCTCTCACCTTCGCTCTTTCTCTCTTTCTCTTTCCCACCTTCGTCTGATACGGCCATTCATTTATCTCATCTCTCTTTTGTTCTCTCTCACCTTCTATCTTCTTCTCCCAACCCCCTTCTTTCTCTCTCATCTTCCCTCTATTACATCCATTCATTAATTCTGTCTCTCTCTTTCTATGTCTCATCCTCTTTCACTTTCTTTTTTCTATTTCCTACTCTTCCTCTTTTACATTCATTCATGAACCCCATCTATCTCTCTTTCCATCTTCCCCTCTATCTCTCTTACCTTCTCTTTCACTTTCTCTCTCACTTCCACTCTCTTTCTTTCTACCTCTCTCTCTCTTCCTCTCCCACCCCCTCTCTCACTCACTTTCTCTTTCCCACCCTTCCTCTGACATGTCCATTCATTAATTCCATCTCTCTCCCCCTCTCTCTTTCTCTCTTTCTGCCTGGTAGGGAGGAAGCGCGGCGCCGGAAGTCCAACGAGCCTCTGATTCAGGAAGTGACGCTGGTTCTGCGCGAGTGGCATGTCCTCTTCTATGAACGCTTCATGGTAAGAACCCAACGTCAGTCTGACCCCTTGACCCCCAGACATGCTGTAACAATGTGATGTCAGCGAATCAATTAGTCGTCAACAGTTTTATCACTGCGGGAAATCAAAACAATTGTGGGACTACAACTAGCATTGTATAACAGTACAGTTGGCTGTGCCATGTTGTATTCCTCCAAACTCAAAATTATACTCCTTTCACACCAAAGGCTTTGCTGATGGAGTTCTCTAGTGATCTTTCCCGTCACTGTGGGGAGTCGTCCAGTCTGAATGAAGGGATAAATTCTGAGAAGAACTCCAGAGAATTTAACTGGGGAACTTCTCAGTTAGCCAGTGGCTCAGTTTCTTTGACCTACTGGTATCGCTGAATAATTTGTGACTTGCTATAACAGCAAAGAAGTCCGGAAAGCAAAGCCCTGATTAGTGTGGACAATCATGGGAATTTGAGTGGACATATATGGACCTTGAATAGGGGATATGGGTGGAGATTAAAGTAATTCAAGACAGACAACACTTCCTGCATTACATGAATATTCTGCTTGCGACAAAGCAACAGGAGTCATTAAAGGTCACGTGGGATACTGGTGGGGAAATTCCACTTCTTTTCAAGTCATGTGAATGTGGCCTCTGAATATATATCAAGTATTTGAGTGTGTGTGCCTGGAATAATGATTGTAAACTCTTTAACATCAGTTTTGAGATTTATTTTTTTATGCGCTTTTGACGCAATTTGAAACTTTCTTTTTCGTAGTACCTGCAGATTTATCCAA
This sequence comes from Arbacia lixula, assembly GCA_963669155.1. NCBI lineage: Eukaryota > Metazoa > Echinodermata > Echinoidea > Arbacioida > Arbaciidae > Arbacia > Arbacia lixula. The sequence goes on along the minus strand of OZ022576.1, from coordinate 13,897,643 downwards.
TCTGTATGGAAGCACTGTTACTCTGCCAACGAAAGAGTCAGTCAGAGGAGTGTGCCGGTACTTAGCTCCTAGTTCAAAGATCTGTAACTTGATTTCAATTAATACAGTTTCTTGGCTACAGGTTCCTTGTACATTACCATCTTGGTACGCCACCAAACTGAGATGGCTAAAGTAAGTAGGGTGTTTTTTGCAGTTGGAATTAGTGCAGTGAGGCAAAAGTTGTTAGGAAGATACCAATGTAAATAAAAAAAATTGTTTTCAAATGAACAATATTTAAATATCTTCTGAATATTGAACAGCATCTTCTTTAAAATCTCAAAATTACATTGTTTCGCACAATATTACAGATTATACCAACTATTAGTATATACAGTTTGTGTGCAAATGTGTGGATCAAAGAAAAAAAATACTGATTTGAGGTGGAAAAAACAGGCATTGTGCCAGAGCTCAGGCCGGAATGTATCTTTTGCAGAATCTGTGGAAAAAAGGAAATGTCTGCATGAAGTTATCAAGGACTTGTCCTTTTTACGTTCTAATTAATTATTTCCTCCCATGTCATAATTGTGTAATGGGGGTTGAACTCTGCTGGGAATTCCAAATATTTCTCAATGCGCAATGTACATGTAGTTGTGAAGTTAACAAATTGTTAATAAATTTATGCACATTTCAACACCTAGAGTCCACTGTATGTTGCTTGAGATAATGTATTATTATATCAAGTTTCATTTTACTTTCATTTTTTCATGTGTGGAAGTTAAGATTGATCACTATTTTGTTGTAAGGAGGAAGATGAATACTCACAATAAAATTACATTTAAGTGCACTATCATTTGACTGGTTGTTATCATCAGTATGCTTAATTTTGTCGTTTTAGGGGCAGGTACAATGCATCATTTATCAATTCCTGAAAATTAAACAAACTTTCATTGTCACCATTCATTAAATTTCTTCTCAAACAAACTTTTGAAGGAAGATATATTCATACATGTACATGTAATTAGCATCTATACCATGTTGATCTTTTCCTGTGATATAAAAATCACAGTGTTAAATGACAACAAGTTGATCTTTGTATATCGAGAGACTAGTCAGGGAAACTGTGTACACAATGCATTATTAATTACCCAAATTGCAAAGATTAAGGGTCTCATCCTAATTTACAACAACAATGATGCATGTTTTCCTGCCTGCTTTACAAACTTTACAAGGACATGTATGATGCCATTAGTGAATTATTACCACAAGTACACACACTGACTAGTGCTGAACTCTTTGCGTAAGTTTAATACCTGAACATTTACACTTCAGTAAATGGGACTTAGTGCAGCACATAGGTTAGTACACTATACGTATGTAAAATAGCGCTTGTCCAAAACTCCCTTGGCAATCAGTCAATGGCACGGCTAGGTGCTAGTCTACATCTAAGAGACACATGTTTATGAGGAAGTGGTTCAGTGGAGTCTGTTTGTGAAGACTACTCGGTAACCATAACAGCAGATGAAGGTAATTATTGGTGGATCCTAGATGTGTCACACATTATAGTGATATGCCACCCCATATGGCCTGGCCCGTGTTATGTCGTTAGCATGTCTGATCAGAATGAACGAGAGCGCCTTAAAGGGAAGGATGGAACTCTCCAGCCAATAAGAATTGAAAGTTTTAGAGATCAGAATGGGCATTTGATCACTGAAAGATTAAGGATAAACAAAAGTAATCTTTTGGACAGCTTCAAGAAATACCGCTCTATGATTTGTGGAATTGAACTGATAATTTGATGTATTATGCTGTCCACTTCATGTGAATGTGTCATCCATCCTATGTTAGCATGCTACATTATTTTAGGGATTGGGGGCCTGTAAAGAATCTGTTATTCTAAAAAAAAAAATGTACTTTTCGATATGAATGAAAAGTAGTAAACTTGAATGTGCACTAGGATATTTTACATCATGATAAACAATCAAGTCAGTTTTCTCCTTTCTTGTTTATTTTATTTATTTCATGTTTCTTTTACCAGTCTATTTAGTCTCATAGACTGCTTTTCCAAAAAGCCTTGGGATAAAAACAAATCACACTGAACCGTGTATAACATGGTATAACAATATACACACAATTACACAACTTAAATCTAATAAAGTCAATTATTACATTGCGATTTAATAATCTTCTATTGCTGTTCATTATTGTACATTGCACACTTTGCATTTGTTCGGTATATACTATAGTATGTGTACCTACAGACTGAAGCTCATTTTGAGATTAAGAGGCTGTACTTGTCAGTTGAGTTTCAGGTTTGAACAAAGGAACTAACGCGCTCTTGGCAACTTATGATGGTAATCATACATCCATCTTCCTTCCTCTTTGTACTTAATGTCTCTCATATTTGGAAAAGTTTATGCTTTAAAGGGAGTTGCAGTAGGCAATAAAAACTTGTTTCCTTCATTCATTTTAACACATTCTACATCTAGGGTATAAAAATAGATCAAGAAAATGTTGACCTCCATTCCTACAAAATATACGTAATAAGTAAACACGATTATTCTTGATTCCCGAATACACAATTTTTACTTCCGCTATGATTGTCTTGATTGAGAAGCTTCCTGGTACCACAAATATGACTTTTGTGGCTTTCAAGATAGTAACATTCTTTGCAAGTAGGAAGTTTACAAAACGATATTTGTATCTAGATAATATGTACTCTAACTGTGAGTATATACCCTATCAAACAGATAAGGGGGATAGGGAACAAACTACATATTTCCCTCATAAATACACATTTTGATAGTGTCTTTCAGAACCAACCATAATGGTACTAATGTGAATGCATGGTAGGGTGTCTTGTTGACCAGTGGGTATTAAACTGTCTATTCTCTCTGTTCACACTGCCGAAACACAATTATCTATAAATCATGTGACATCTGCTCTGTCCGTACATGTACCACTTCTGTGTTATCAGACATTGGTGATACTGCTAATAATGTGAAGCAGCATTTAATCATGTCCATAAGGGCAAAGGGAGGGAGAGAGATTAAAGCAAAGCGGGATAGAGGAGGGAGAGAGAGAAAAAAAAAATATGTAAGAGAGTGAGAACGAGAGAGATACGAAGGGAGAAAGAAAGAGAGAAAGTTTCCAAAAGAGAGCGAGCAAGCAAGAGAATGTGTGAGATAAATGTGAGAGAGATAATGTGAATGAGAGAGAGAGAGAGAGAGAGGGGGAGAGAGAGAGGGGGAGAGAGAGAGAGAGAGAGGGAGAGAGAGAGAGAGAGAGAGAGAGTGAGAGAGCAAGTGTGTGCAAGAGAAAGAGAAGTAAAAAGAAACTTTTCTCCTCTCTGTTGTGGATGGAGGGGAGTGGGGAAGGACACAATTTCATAATGAGTCAATATTTCCTGCTGCTTGCTCACATTTCTCAGGGAGTGATGGCACATGGTGAATCAGGGTGCGTTAATATGTGGCGTCTGATGGCCTTTCAGCTGTCCCGTCTCTCAGAGGGCAACCAGCCGACATGCGCTGAGTGACAACGTCTTAAAACTCACATGTCATTTCAAGCGTGTCGGTGTGTTGTTCTACTTGACACACTGATACTACCAGGGTGCTTTAAGATCCTTTTTTGTTTATTTTCCTTAACCATTTTGGACAAAAACATGGAGATGGACTGAAATAGAGCCCCCTTACAACAAAGTCACATATGGAACTGCATTTAAAGCAGATAAGATTTAAAAGATCATGAAATAGTTACATGTTAATATCAAATTGTATATACTTTTATGCATGCTAGAATAAGAATAGTTCGATTTTTTGAAAGTTGATTAACTTATAAATTTGTGATAAATATATTTCATTTTCATGCATGAACAAAAAGAAAAAGGCTAAAATCAGACAACACCATTAGTACAATTTCATATTCATGTAGTATAGCTTCAAAGGAGTTTGGGTTGCCATGGTGATGTGTGATCCAATGCTCTTCCTGTTTACTGACGTTACTCTGTGCCTGAACCTTGATACAGCAATAACCCCAGTCTCAAGATCTCTTTGATCTAGTCTGGGCTGCCAACTGCCACATGCTGTCGTTACCATGACGTCCTTAACCGCTTGTCTACCAGATAAATCTACTCTTGCTCCATGGGAATTGTGTGAATTACTTGTGGAAGATTCACCAGTCTCAAAGAGTTACTTCTGCCTCCTCCATGTATACACTGTATGCTTTGCATATACTTTGGCACACTTCATAGGCTGAAATATTCCACACACTAAGAATGTTGCTATAGGATTGGTCAAGAGTTGATCACGTGATAAAGCGTAGTTTTGCCCATGTGATCACGTGAGAAGAAAAGTTCGTTACACTCTGGGTGATAGTACTTTTTGGTTTCGCTGGTGTCTTCACTCCTCACAGTCCTAACGCGTGATCAATATTTTGAGTACGCGCGAGATAAAAGCGTGTTACATCGACTGACTAACAGCAGCTCCTACTAACGCATTCTAACGCGCGTCCTATACGCGTGTTCCCCTTGGCAGCGGCTCGGGGTTAGGTAGAGAAGTAAACATTACTTTTATATGTCAAATTGTCATTTTTGGTATTGATAGTTGGTTTCAGATGTGGAATATAAAGCAAATAATCAACTTTTGGTTTCAGGCAATGAGACGAACTATCACTTCCTTGGCGATCTGAATGTATACGCTATCTTTCCTCAGCTGCGCTTTGGAAAGATAGCTACATCCATATTGCCTCGGAAGTCCCATCACCCTCACCAACGTTGATTATTTGCTTACTATCAAGTGAAATCTGCTTACAGTGACAACCTGTTGAGAAAAACTATTATAAATGCTGGTACAAACTGCTTTAACTTTCCTGTGTCCATCTCGGATGTAATACTTTACCTTAGTTCTTCAGTTATATACCTAAAACAGTGAAACATACGTAAGCTCCATAAGATGGACTGGTTCCGCAAGTTTAAGAGATCATGATGCGTTATCATTCCTGATCTTTGTCTTTCATCTCCACAGAAACACAAGATGGACTGGTTCCACAGGCTAAAGAGATCATGATGCGTTATCATTCCTGATCTTTGTCTTACATCTCCACAGAAACACAAGATGGACTGGTTCCGCAGGCTAAAGAGATCATAATGCGTTCTCAATCTTGATCTTTGTCTTTCATCTTCCACAGAAACACAAGATGGACTGGTTCCGTGAGCTAAAGAAGATCATGATGCGTTATCAATTCTTGATCTTTGTCTTTCATCTCCACAGAAACACAAGATGGACTGGTTCCGTGAGCTGAAGAAGATCATGCTGGAGCTGATTGAGCTGCGGCACCAGCTGCTGGCGGGCACCATGCCGCTGGGCAAGATGAAGGAGGTCAAGTGCACCATCATGAGCAGGGTGGACTGGGGCAACTGCCGCCTGGGGCTGGACCTCGTGCCCAGTGTGGATGGGGAGATCGTCAGCAGCAACCAGTGCAGTCTGGTGGAGCTGCACAAAGTGGTAGGTGTACTAGCACTGCAGCTTTACATACAGATGCAACAAGTATTCACATCTACAGCTTTGCTGGGCAGCGACGCTATCCACCAGGATACCGCTTGGTTCAGATAATGACACAATACTTTTCTTGTGCTCATTTATATTCATGACTATCCAGCAGAACAGGTGTTAATTCAAAGAATTTAATGATTTTGTGGAAAGACAACAGATGATATAGTCTGTATTTGTATGTTATTTTCTGGAGTAGCCAGGTGGATAGTGTTGCTGCTGGCATGCAGTAGGTGTAGGCTCCAGTCAAGTTATATTTTACTTCTGCTTTTTCCTTGTCCTTCTGCACCTCCTCTTCTTTCTCTTCTTTTTGGGAGTCCTCTTTTTCCACTCCTTCCCTGGTGCACAAACCTCCCTCTTTTCCTCCTTCTCCCTCCTCTCCCCTTTTCCTCTTATACTCTTCCCCATCTCATTTCCTTTTATTTCAATATATTTGTCCTTCCGTTCCTCCTCTCTTCTCCATCTTCTTATCTTCTCCCATTTATAGTCTCTTTTCCTCTCCATATCCTTCTCTTCATATCATTTTCTCCTCCATCTTGTTTTCCTGTTCTTAGCTGTCTAATTTTTTTTCTTTTCTTATCCCTTCCCTTTATTTTACCATCTTTCTCTTTTCGTCCCCCTCTTTTGGCTTTAAACCTTTTACCTTTCCTTGTTTGTGTTATATGTATAGAAATATCTACATTTAGGTCTGTATCTGCATAGAAAGGTAGTCATTGCTTTAAGAACGATTTTGCTACATCACTTATAAGGTATTATTCAGCGCCAAACAGATTATTATTGCTCTGCAACATCAATCAAAAATTAAATGAAATGTTTTGTAAATCTCTAATTTCAATTACAGCACCAGAGGAGTGAACAAGATACAAGAAATTCCTCACTGGTAAGTAACTCTGTAACTATTAGGCATGAATTTGAGATAGGTATATGTAAGATTTACACATTATATAATCCTTTAATACCTTGCTTATTGGCATTTGCCGTGTTTAAAATATGTAATGTATATTGTCTTCCCTTTTGTGCGTGCTGCAGTGGTATTTAGTATAGAATTCTTAACATTGTCTTGATATTGAATATTGATTTTAACTTTACCAGTCAGTACTTTACTTTCTGTATTGATTTGTTGTGTTTTCCCTACTGCATGATAGGTAGGAGTATGACTAACAGTAGAGTAGGGCTGCTCTAGTTTATAATCATTTAACTCATCTCTTAATATGATGCAATTAAATCAAATCTTCATCAATGAGAAGAAAATCTACAACAAACTCAGCTTCAACAAAAGGCCCCTAAATATTGCTAGTAATCAATCTGATTATGAGGGCATGATTTCATTCTATCATTTTTTCAGGTATTGTAAAGCTAGGTAACCTTTTATGCATGATAGTTGATGTGATGTACATGTAGTTGATTTGTTTATATGCATAATTACTGTTAGTTTAACGTACGTGCAATTAACGAAAACTTACCACAAGTGCATGATCTATGATATTCTTGGCATGTCAATGTATACACATCAGTCTAACCCCTATTGCTGTTTGACAGCTGTCCTGCTGTTATTAATGTAACAAGTTTTCTAACTTTGCTGTTACAGTTTCATTTATTGAGTGTTTCATGTTGTAGTCCCACATTTTATAGCCTTTTAGTTCCTAACACTTTGTTTTGATTTCTCGTTCATTTCTGTTCTCTCCATCTCTTGTTACTCTGTTTATTGTGTGAACATTCCCCGGCATGATTCTTCTCCATCGTTGCCCCTCCTCCCCTTGTGATGCTGTCCACCCCCTGCTCTATGTGGTGGGATGGTCCAACTCCGGGTTCGCCCACAGCCCGTAGCGACATCCGTGCAACCGTTGCTATCACTTATTTCAATTCAAGTCCCTGAGACCACTGCGCAGCAGGTAATTCTTCCTGAAATCACTCTGAACTCCCATCCTGGATAAAATACATTCAGTGTGATTTCTGATATTGTACATACTGTGTTACCTTTTAGTCAGTGTTACATTTTTGTATTTATAACGTATGCAACCAAATTTTATGAAAAAAAAAATAGAAATGCCCTCAATTCCTACCCCCCTTTCCCTCAGTGGGCATGGTTTTCTATTTCCCACTGTGATATATATGTACATGTACCGAAAATAAGTTTTTGTGCAATAATCTTTCTTATTTTTACTGCAGTTATCACCTAACCTTTGCTGTGATTGAACAATAATGTGATGAATATTCTAAACCCTTAACCCTAATCAGGCCGGGCTTTTTGGACTGTTCTGTGGCCAAGGGGGGGTTGATTCAACCCCCCCTTGAGATCTCGGCCATCGGTTGCGCGATTGCGACAAAATTTGGCACGCACGATACCTGTGTCATAATCTACAAGATTATTTTGTTAATTTTTTTCAAAATTGTTAATTGTTAATTTTAATTAATTAATTATGCAAATTTAGCCCACAATTACATAAAACACTAAATAAAAACATTTAGAGTTTAATATTTGGTTTGTATATCTGTTATAATATGTTTCACAATTGGTTATCAAAAAAACTTTGAAAATTCATTTTAATTCCTATGTATTTTATTGTTTTTTGAATTTCTTATGTATTTCTTTGTTTTTTTACTTTTGTTTTCCTTTGTTTTTTTTATTGGAAATTGTCACTGACCACTTTTCAGCCACGATTAGCATCAAATTTATCAATTAAAATTATCAAATGGAAAAATAATTAGGCTTTTGTGAGTTTTATGAAGAAGCACTGTTTTCCATAGGAAATGCACACAAAATTGCAAAATTGTGCACGTTTTGAGATGACATGCATTACGAAAATGGGCGTGGCTCCGTAATGGTATGCGTGGATGTCGCGAATTTGGTCTCAAAAGATGCGCAAGACTTCAAAGAAAAAAGTCAAGAAGTGTCGCGATGAGTCATTCTTGCGTTGCGGCATTATTGCACGAAACGTCGAGGGGGGGGTTGATTCAACCCCCCCCCCCGGCCGTTTTAGGGTTAAATATTTCTTGCATTTATACCATGAGTTAGAACCCAACACCTACCTTTTCCCCTCTTGAAAGATGTAAGAGTACGCCCTGCAATCATCGGGCCACCTTGGCTAGGATGCTGAAAAAGAGCAAACACATTTTGCAGTTTGATTCAGCCTTACATTACCAAGCATTCAATATCCCATTGATTTACTCTATATCATTATGACAATGGTAATGAGCGGGTTAAAAGATATGAATAGAGAGTGTGATTGTCTCAGCTCCAGTGAAGATGAATAGTAGTGGCAAAAGGATGCGATCTTTAAATGGGAACTGTTTTCATTTGTGATTGTCATACTGTTTGTGTCGTGTTCTGACCATGAATGTACGTAATTCAACTGATAGAGCACTCTCCAGAAGATTCCTTAACTTGACCCTTTTGTCAGCTACTCCATGGCTTGTTGTTTCTATAGCCACAGTTTCATGTAACTGATTCAATCACAGGATCGATTAGAGTATCAAGAAATAATACTCAAATGATACCTCTTCTAAACAAATGGCTATTAAAAGAATAAAGTGAAAGATTTAAGATCTTTTGCCCATGTCAAAAAAGCAATACCTCATTATATTCAATGGAATCATTTTGTATTTCTCCACTTTCTCGTCATTTGAATGGTTGATTCCCACATGCAGTCAACTGAACCGATGGAAGCGTATGCGCACCATCTCCACCTGCAGCTTGTAAATTTTGGTATCAACACGGGCGAAGCAGCAGAGGCTTTCTTTGCACTGTACGATGCCAAGGAAAGCAGTTTCATCACGTGAGTAACATGGTGTTTATACAGGCAAACCTTGCTACAAAGACCACTGCCGATAAAGACCACATATTTGTAAAGGCCACTGAAATTAATCCCTTTAGACCAGTGTGCGTACAAGTCCCTCTGCTTACAAAGGACGCATGCCAATAAAAAACACTTTTTATGTTATTTTTGGGGTGGTCTTGACAATGTGATAGAGGTATTAGGCATGTGAATTTGAAAAATTCTGACAATTGAACTCCGCAGGTATCAGTATTATGTCTCTATAGTTCTGTCCTCTCTTTGAAAGTGCAATAAAACGAAATAATTCATACAGAAAATTATTCTCATACTGGTATTTATTCATTGAATGTTTCTTTAAAAAATGACTATGAAGTTAAATTTACTCTTTAAAGTACATTTTTTATTTATTTATTTATTTATTTATTTATTATTATTATTATTATTTATTTATTTATTTATTTATTTATTTATTTATTTTTTTTTTTTTAGGGGGGGGGGGGGAGGGGTAAATGCTGTCATTTCAGCAATGTACTACATGAAACCAGTGAGTGATTGGAACTAATCTTTCATATTGACAAGAGAGCTCAGTACTACCAGTATATTCTTTGGCTAAAGAATGTTCCGTTGAATAGATTTGGTGTGAACAAAATTCTATTGTCTTCTTTTGTTTTTGTTTTCAGAGAGCGATATCTTGCCAAATTCAACCGACAAGGGGCTCCCCTCAATGTGGAGAAGATTGGAAACATTGTCACCATTTTCACAGTGAGTACTACATGAAAAATGCCTCTTATCTTAATGAAATGGACTTGATATTATGCTGAGAATGTTAAATTTGGCCATTATGAAAATATCTTCTCAAAATACTGCTCAAAGTTGATAGTGATTATAATCAGAACACTTCCTATACGTAAAATGAGTTGTGAATAGGTATCCAGGTCATATCATATAGAATAATGCCATGAGAAGCATTAAGTTTTCAAAGCATTTCACAAGAATTACATAATACTCATCATAAATACAAGTCATATTGAATTGAGCAGGTAAATGATAATCGCAATTGGCAACGCAACACAATGAAACCACAAAGATCACCTATTCAACGTAAAGAGGAAATAATGGCTCTCTGTCTGCAGGATCTGAGCAACAAGGACCTGAACAGAGACCTGTACCTGACCTGTCACATCATCCGCCGCGGCCAGATGCAACATGGGAAGAACCAGAAGAACACGGGCATCAGCTTCAGGAGACCCTATGGCTACGGGGGTATGTAGACTATTCTTGGTTAAGGGACAACACCCCTAGTGACATCTTGACTTACATGTAGTCCTTCTTATGGCTACGGGGGTACGTGGACTATTCTTGGTTAAGGGAGAACACCCCTTGACTTATATTTTGTCCTTATGGCTATGGATAAATGTTGATTATTCTCGCTGTTGCTTATCTCCAATGAGAGGTCTGTATGTACAGGTTTCACCTTATCAAATAAGACTGCCAATGAACTTGTTGACCAACATTAAATAGTATGTTGCACTCACTAGAACACACCACATGAAAAAGCCTGGCAATATTGGACTATTGCTGGCAACCTTCTCTGTAGACATCGCCTAACGATGATGGGGATGGTGATAAGCACATCAAAAGGTATATTCACTGTTTGTTGCCCTACTTATTTTGGCTGTCCATTGTTTGCAGTCTTGAAACTCCAGCACATCCTTGCGAAGAACATGGCTGAAGATGATGGAAGAGAAGGAAAGGAAGAGGTCATGAAAATATAGTAAGTCATTAAGATGTCTTTCTGTTTATAATACTTGTAAGCTGGAAACTTCCATATGTTTCGATGTCCTTAAAACTTCAGCAGAAAACCTGTGCTGTATCTATATCATGTCTATTGCCGACTAATATAAAATAGTAAAAGCAAGTATTAATATTAGTACAAACCGATTTGTCAATTATGCTTTTAGTTTGTCCATTTGAAGTCGTATGCATGAAGTTATAATATCAAAGTAAAATTCACAGTTGTGTACAGAAAGTGTAATACTGTGAAACCTGCTTTGGCGATAACCTGGATAAAAAGACCACAGTTTTTGTTCCCCCTTGTTTTTTATTGATACCTGTTTAATGAAGTTGGTTTTAATCAAAACAGGAACATGAAAGAAACATATTAGTGAAAGTTTGATGAAAATTTGTCAGAGGATAAGAAAGTTACGATTGTTAAAGTTTTGATTGTGAGACGTCACATGTGAAATGCTCTTCCATTTTAGTGTACTAATTTTTTGGAAAATTTTGATTTTCTCAAAGGACACATGCATCATTCAACCTGTGCATTTGATAAATCATTAGAAACACATTTACACACATACCTCAAACCAAAAAAATCCTTCTTTAAAACCACAAAAAGAGCAATTTATGGAATTATACAGCACACAACATATAGAAGAGCACTTCGCATGTGACGTCTCAAAATAACGATTTTAAAAGGTCATAAGTTTCTTATCCTTTGACATATTTTCAGTGAACCTGTACTAATATGTTTCTCTCATGTTTCTGCTTTCATTGAAGTCAACTTGACTTCTGGGTGGACTGTCTCTTTAAAAGTAGCCTTTACATAAAGACCACATGCTTTAAAAGACTGGCTGTATGTCTAGTCTCACTGGAACATCTTTACACGCAGGTTAGAGTCCAAGTTTCTCCCATGCCATTACCACTGTATTAGTATATTCCTTTAGAGTCACACCACATATGAAAATTTAACTCGGAGCCCATTTGAAACAATTCTGACTACGTAACCCTCCAGGTATCATAGATGCATGAAATGTCTCATAGATCAATAGGCTTTTCCTGGCTTGGTACTGAGAGGGTTAGTTGGACCGAGTGATGATACACCTGTCTGTTTTGTGTTTCCAGCTGTGTGAGCGGCCAGGACGTGGAGAAGGACTTTGCCTCGCTGCACGACCAGCTCATCAAGAACACTGGGAAGAAAGGCGGCAACCCCCAGGCTTCCCCAGGTAGGCTCCACTCTTGTCAGGGGGAATGATGACACTGGGGTTCAGGTTGATTTAGCCCTCCAAACGCCCCAAAAAGAGCCCCTGTGAAAATTTAAGCCCTCTAAATAGAGTCCCATGTGAAGAAGGGTGCAACCCGCAAACCTCCCTGGGTAGGTTCCACTGCTTCTGGTACATGGCAGGGGGAACGATTACACAGTGGTCCAGGAATAATTTAGCACCCAAAATGCTAAAAATGAGCCCCATGAAACTCTCAAAAACAGCCCCTCTGAAAAATGCGAGAATGATAAGCCCCAATTATTGATTTTTCCCTCCGTGGTTCATGTATAGTCGCACTGAAGTGTATCTGAAGCTAGCTTGAATGTGAAAAGTGTGCTGTCTGCGATCTAAGGAATAGGTGTTGTATGTGTGAGTATTTGAAAGACTGACCCTGTCTCTCTCTCTCTCCCTCTCTGTCTCTCTCTGTCCCCCTCTGTCCCCCTCTGTCCTCCTCTGTCCCCCTCTGTCCCCCTCTGTCCTCCTCTCTTCCCCTCTCTGTCTTTCCCCATGTCTCTCCCTGTCTCTCCCTGTCTCTCCCTGTGTCTCCCTCTCCCTGTCTCTCCCTGTCTCTCCCTGCCTCTCCCTCACTCTCCCTGCCTCTCCCTCCCTCTCTCTCACTCTCCCTGCCTCTGCCTGCCTCTCCCTGCCTCTCCCTCACTCTCCCTGCCTCTGCCTCACTCTACATCCCGCTCTCTCCCTCTGTCTCCTTTGCAGGTATCACGGTGAAGGTGCTGATGCTTCATGGACACATGGAGACCTTGAAGAAAGAGAAGCATTTGTTGTTCAACAGGGGCCATAGTATCACCCGCAAGCTGGGGTTTAGTGACATCATCATGCCAGGTAAGGCCCTCACCCCTTTCTCACCCCATCCCCTTTCAGCTTAAACCGCATCCACAGATTTGTTGAAAGTCCCTTCCCCCTACACCAACCCCAAAAATGAAAAAGCAAACAGAAAGAATAAAAAAAACCCTCATTGGGACGATATAGACGATATAGGGTATATAGGGTATATTTCTACCATTATTTGTTGTAAGTAATTATTTATTGTAACTCCCAACTTCATCGGTTGGTCTATGGTAATTTGATTAGGTGTAAGTGACGTCAAGTATACATCTGAATACAATGTGCCACGGTATATTTAGGATACGTTGATGTATAATACTGAAACTAATTTGAAGTAGATGATTAAAGATAAGCTGAGCCCTTTTACAAAAGTTGTGAAACTTGTCATAGATCAACAGTATACCCTAACAATAGCATGTATTAAGTTACACGGTCATAGTTGTATGAACCTTTTCAGGAAGAGATGCTGCTGAAGCTGGATGATAATGCAATGTACATGATAATTTGATTTCTCACTTGATGATGTGTATATATCTGAAATGTGTAAGTATCAAATGCTAGCATGATAAAGCTACAACTAGGATGTGAGAGTTGGTATCGAAAGTCTCTCCCCCAAAGAATCAAATGCCTCCTGCAATTCCCCATTCATACATGTGAGTCAATCACATACAACAAAATGAGAACTATCTGTCTCAGTAGTCACCCCAGGATAGTCCGTATAGTAGTGTCTGTGACATTATGACCATTTTACCTGAGTAAGCATGTCTAGATAGAGAAATGCACATATCCTCATCAGAGCTCTATACTCACTTTTCTTCAGAGGGGGTCCAAAAGTTCTTTTTAG